>QTSX02000939.1:18979-131845 GCA_014839935.2 Entomophthora muscae | reverse complement strand
TTTGACTTACTGAATGTCAACAAATTGTCAACATTCAGTAAGTCAACTTGCAAAATATGTTAATTCTAGCAGTTGCTGTGCAGTTTTGGGCATGGCCTTGCATAGGTTGATGCCATGTTTGACTTTCTGTTTGGGGGTATCTCTGTTAGCTCCTCCTTGAATACATGAGTGTATTTGTTTAGGAGTGTTGAAAATTCTGGGCTTTGAATTTTGGTTGTTTGTATGTTATTAAATTCAGTGTATATCATTATATGAAGTGTACTTTCTTTGGTTAGACGTTCCAAGTTGTCCTGATTTATGACTTGGACAAATACTGTGTCTCTTAAGATGAGATTGTAAAATCTTTGAGTATTTTAAATTTAACTCCATTGTGTTTGATGGTCATGGTTTTTGTTTTCCAACATATGCTGGGGTTCACTAAGGTGGACCAGTCCATGCCTGCTACAATGTTGTAGTTTCTGTTGCTCATGAAAAGTCCTTTGATGGACGTTTGTATGCTTTGGAGGTCAATTCCAAAGGGAGTTTTTTGCCTTTGATTAGAAGTTTTGATTTGTCTTTTATTCTGGCATATTTGAAGTTGGATTTGACAACTGGTATTTTGTAATTGGTTACAAATGGTTTGCTTACATTGGTGTGTTGTGCACCAGAGTCAAATAAAATTTAATGTGTATGAGATTTGTAAGTGCATGGGTAGACAAGAAGTTGTGAGCAATCTTTAATTTTTATGTTCATAAAAATGGAGGATTGTGGAACATGTGGGATGCAAGCAGCAAAGTTTGTGCCTTAGTACAGTTTCTTGTTGTTTTGGGGGGAGACAGGAACACTTAATCCTGTTCTCCCTCCTCTTTTCCCTGTTCCTCTGTTTTGAGACCTTTGAGCTTAGAGAATGTGGGGTCAGATTCATAGTGGATTGCTGTTATAGCGTTGTTTACTTCAGTGGTGTCCTCTTTCTTGGGATGGGAGCAGTTTGTGCTCTGGCTGTGATTGCCATTGTTACAATTGGAGTTTCTGTTGCTATGATTGGTGTTTTAGCGCTTGTTGCCATTGGAGTTTTCTCTGCCATTGCTGTTTGAGGAGCAGTTGCTGTTGAATGCAGCATATTCCATATTTGCGCGTTTTTCTGCACATTTGGCTTCAGCAAAGAGCTTAGGCATGGAGGTGTTGGAATCTGGACAGATGAGGGCAGCAACTGAGGGTTTCATTCTGTTGATGAATGAATCTCTAGTGTGTAAATTGTTGGCTTGTGCTGGGTTTTGGATCTTGCAATGTATCTCTTTGAATTTATTGGCATAATCTGTGATAGTGGTCTTCTGAGGAAGATCTCTGATATCTATTGCAATGTCTTGGAGGGATTCAGTGACACAGAGATTGTGGGTGATGTCTGCTTTGAACTCTTACCAGTTATCAAGCTAGCCGTCAGTTTGTGAGCCAACCCAGGTGGCAAACCAGTTAGCTGCAGCCTTGTAGAGGTGTTTGCTGGATTTCAGAGCCCATTTTTTGTGTGAGATGTGGCTGGAATTTAGCTTGAATGCCAAGTGGTAAGTCAGTTGATGATTTTTATTTTTTTACCAAAGAATAAGTTAATGCCAATGAGTTAATGTTTTGGGTTTTGCCTGTGAGTGGCAGTTGGTTGTTTTTTTGATGTTGAAGGGAACAACTGTACTAAATGATTTTAGATCATGCCTTGAGCATGACCAGACCTTTGAATACAGTTCATCCATTTGGGATGTCTATATTAATGTTGTGGGCTTGTAAGTATGTTTTTCAGATATCCTGGGATCTAGCTTGGTTCAATAATTGGGTAAAGATGGGTGGGCTTTGGTTAGTCATCTTGTGTTTCATGGGAGTGATCAAAACTTTAGCTGCTACCAGTGGCAAGGAGACAACTTTTGGGGAAGCTTCAGATAATAATTTGGATAAGAGTGATTTTAAATGATAATAAATTTGGCTTTTATAGCCAGAAATATTGTAGCAGGTACCTAACTGGGCTCAGTGGTTAGTATCATGTGTCATGGCTCGGAACAGAGATGAGCGGGTACTTGGACAAGTCAAGTGGAAAATGGTTTGATACCAAAATGGGCAAATAGTTGAAAGATTGACTTGGTACCAAAACAGGAAATGTGCTTGATGTTGAACTAATTTGGTGGAATCCAAACTTTTCTAAAATCTAAGCCTTCAACGATATATTTAATTTTATTGAGAGTATAGTTATTGCTTCTATATCACAGAACTCAAGTAGATACCATTTTTCTTTTCGAATTGCTTTAAAACAAGTTTTACATTTTTATGCTTTTAAATCCTTTGGCTTATAAAGTTGACTTAATTTGTTCAAAAATATTTCTAGTTCTATAATCTGTTATATTTAGAGACTCTTTATCCTAGCCTGGCTTGCTTCTGGCTCTATGCTTCTACAGCCAAAACAAAAAATATCTTATATTTAAACATCTTAAATAAATCATTGAAAAGGGATAACCCAGAAACTTAAACGGGCTTTGACTTCTCAGGGCTTGGCAGAGGCAGCCCTAGCCCAGCTTCGCTACCCTACTCACTGAAGTGATTATGGCAACAATTTATTTGAAAGTTTAAAATATAAAGAAATTATCACCAGGATTTGATAGTTCAGACTGAGAAGCCAGACGGCTGACGAAGCATAAGTTTAAAGCTGAGATTAAACAATTTTTATCACCCTAAATATAAATCAATTTAAATATTATTTTGTGAATCAGCCAACTAAATCACGGAGTACTATCTGAAGAACAGATAATACACAATAAAATATAGACCCTTTAGTTAACAACTGCATTACCTTGGATAATCAATAGTGATTGCTTTTTTGATTCAACATCTAACAGTAGATATAAGTAGTATTATATAGAAGTGCCTCGGTTTAAAGTATTTTGATATTTAACTTTGGTATAAGAAAACAATATACGTCATTTATAAAGAAAAATTATACAAAAAAGGATTTATTAAAATTTTAATTTTATTTAAGGGCTAACGGATATGTTTAAACAGTTAATATTATTAGCCCGTAGCGTGTAGTTAATGTAAACAGTTTTGCTTCAAAATAGACTTGCTTACAAAAGAGCCAAGCAGAAGTTGCGGACGTTTTTTGGATACT
This sequence comes from Entomophthora muscae, assembly GCA_014839935.2. Taxonomy (NCBI): domain Eukaryota; kingdom Fungi; phylum Entomophthoromycota; class Entomophthoromycetes; order Entomophthorales; family Entomophthoraceae; genus Entomophthora; species Entomophthora muscae. The sequence goes on along the minus strand of QTSX02000939.1, from coordinate 128,724 downwards.
TGCGTTGGTATAGGGAAATTGCTAATCGTGTGGATTGCTTGAAGACAAGATTGTGTATCTGCAAGAATTGCAGTCTTAAGGAGCGGAAAGACTCTTGTTAAGATGGCCACCGCTGGAGTAAGTAACTAACATAAATTCCTTCAAATAAGCGAATTCAACTAAATCTGAACGTTTTCGTAGCATTCAACGGCACCTTTATCATCAAATAACTTGCTGCTTGGCGCGACACCCATAAATCCAGGAGGAAAGAAACACGAGAATGAAATACACCGGAAGAGAACACACGAGGATGAAACGCACACTGGAAAGCAACCACTCGAGAATGAAACACACACTGTAAAGGGAACATACGAGAATGAAACACACAGAAAAGAGAACACACGATAATGAAACACACCATAAACAGAAACACAGGAACACCCGAAACATGGAACACAAGGACACCCGAAACCGACACAAGGACCAGACAGGACACCAAAAGAAACTAGAATCGCCGGGATTTCATGGCTCTAAAAGTACAAAAAAAACTTAATTGTTTAGTATTTGATGAATACCTGCAAGTGACCAAGCCAAAAGGGTAGAGGAGGCGGACCAGGAACACACAGCCAGGTAGCGGGGGAGGTGGACCAGGGACAGCTCAGGCAGCGGTAGAATAGCTGGGAGAGGTTGAAGGGGAAATCTAAAATGTTGAATTTGTTATATGTCGCTCAATTTATACTGTCTTTGGATGTGTACCAAAGATTAGTTATGTAGCTCTATATGACATCATATTAAACGACATTGACTTAGCTTTCACCGTATGTCAAACAATCATCATTCCTCTTACTCAACACTGACACTTGACAAAATTTGAATGATCAAAAGTCAACATCTTTTTCGCACATGCTACAGTAACAACAATGCTAGCAAAACATGACTTGATAAATACGACATGCTTACCAAAGTGATTTTATATCAAAGTAGTAAAAAATGACGTGCATTTGCCGTGTAGATCGATGAGTAAAATCAGTCGAAGATAATATATGTAGTCTAAATCAATGACGATAAATAAACCTTTGAGTTTTAAATACTTGATTGCGATTTTACTTCTAATTAGCAAAGAGCGTTTTAAGTAACGAAATTTGTATCAGTAATCTCGAAAAATAAAGCTAACACTTTTCCCTGTAATTCAGACGTCTCTTTCTTTTTTTATAAAATCAAGCAAATAAAATGTTAAATCATTAGTGATTGTTAATAAACTAGGTTAATCATTTTAAAATAAAAAGAGCTTATTTTATAAAAACCATAATCTAGATTTCAAATACCAATCGAAATTTTATTTCTGGAAAGCCCTAATCATTTTCACTTATAGACTTAAGATAAAATACAATAGTAAAATCTTTTTATTTACAAAAAAATTAACATCAGCAAAAGCGGCATTCCGTTGGAAAGTTAAACATCAACTTTCTAACATGCTCAAATAACTACTAAAGCTCTACGCAGTTACACTTTAATGAATTTATTCCTATCATATGAACCAATTTATATTCTCTGAATCAACCAAAAACTGCTATCGATAACAAAAATAATAATATTTTAACTTTTTTATTAAGATTTTGACTGGATTATCCAAGGTATAGATTGTAAATTTTAATTTCAGTATTTGGGCAAACTTAAAAGTTGCTTAATATTAAAGATAAATATTGCTATGAATATATTGATTGATACAGCAAATTTAAACAGAGGTAGAATAATAGTTCAAAATCATAAAAATGGCTTTTTTAGGTAGAAACCAATGATGATAATTCTTTAATAATTACCTGATGTAAACCTGTTATAAATATAGGATATATTAAAAACACAAGTATAAAAAATAGTGGTATGAAACCATCCCCAATTTATTTAACTCATCTACTTGTCAAGATTTTAGGTTATGAAATAATCTAAACTAACTTCCTGAAAAGGATCAAATTATTTAAACTCTACATTTGGGTTAAATCTTGTTGGGCATTAGTATTGTGATATAAGGAAGATTGACCAAAAATCTTCAGTCTAGTTATTCCAATCTGATTTACTTGATTACATCATTGAGTCACTTAAACAATAGTATCATATTAATATATTTATAGGCTAATAAATACACTAATCACTAGATTGATCATAACCAATAAAAAATATGTCTAATTAAACGCTTTATAGTTGCTGTTTTTATGACGAGTTAAAAATACTATGAGTCATTTAATAACTCTATGTGTTTTGGTAGTTTTACTTTTCTACTCCCTATGAGAGTGATTTATAGAATACTCTTTACTAATTGACAAGAAGAACAATAAGAAATTCTGGGAACACATGAATAAAATCTATTTAAAATTCTAAATAAAATTTCAGGTTATATAGCTTAGTGTTGTTGCAACCAAGTTTTCCACATTGCCTGCCAATATATCTTACAATACACAGGGGGCGCTCAATGAGTCACCCCAGGACATATTTAACGGCATGGATCAATCTGATGCCAATGACAAATTGCAGGCACTATCTCCTGATTAAGAGTGTTGCTAATTTGGCTTGCTGATACCTGCTTGTTATTTCACAGTCCAAACCTTATGTCAAATCTGCCATTGTGCCATGAATGACCTTTCAATACTTGTATTGAAAACCCAAGAGTTGAACCCCAGTTCCCTGAAGGAGGATACAACCCCCCAGGACAGTCCAGGACCCGCTGATCTGTTAAGTCACAGGCTTAAATTGTTAAATTACTCTGCGTTCTGCCGGCCTACTACGGAGGACCCTCCAAAGATCACTTGAGTCACACAAAGTGGACGGGGGACCGCCTGCTTGTTAAATTGCAAACCCAAGTTAACAAGTTACTCCAAGACCTGCCAGCCCCCCAGAGACAGTTCCCCAAATAGTCACCAGATTGATGCCAATCTTGCACCACCAAAGATCCAGACCTATGCAGAGGTTGTTGCTTGCCTTAAGGAGGTTAAAACAAAACCTACTGTTAACTTTGCCAATGACTACCAGCAACTGCCAGCCTTCCATCCAGAATGGGTAGTACAATTGAACTACTCAGATGACATAGTGAACAGTGGCAGCAGAACAAAGCATTGCCACTTCTATTCACCAGAGCAGGTACAACCTGGATCTGCTGCCCTCAAGGCTCTAAGCCAAGGTCCATGCCCCACCAGTGCCTTGTCTGCAAACCTGAACCCTGCAAAAATCAAAGAAGCAAAGACCCATGATATAAAAACCCTGGCGGTATGGTGATGACCATATCATCATTTTCAATAATAAAGTTTTATGAACCTTTGGTTCAAACAAATCTTACCTTATCTAGTCTTAGTGATCTTTTATATTAACTCCAGCCAAGTAGACCATCAGGACATCAACCCCTCTGGAGACCAACCTTCTGACCCTTCCCAGGCACTATACCGTCCCCCAGGAGCCCCCTTTGGACCTGTGCATTTTACTAAATACCTGCCCAACCCTGCCTACGTGCAGTACAACTTAGAGACCATCCTCATTGCTGATCCCTTGGCAAGGACTAGAGGAACTGAATACATAGGACATGAAGGAAAGAGGATCAAGGTGCCGCCCTTATTGTTCAAAGACAAGTACAATCATCTGCCTGCCTACTTTGTTCCCATGACTCCGCCCTTAACCCTGCAACCCAATCACCCTTTTGAGACCCCCACCGCTGCAGAGACTACGTCCACCCAACTGTTTGAAGTAATCTATATCACCTTGACAGTAATAGTGGATTCCATGATCCCTAACTCTGGACCCTGGTCCTTTCTCGGGCAATCCATGTCTTACATTATCAAGTTAGCACCCATTCTATGGTGGGCTTTACCCGCTGGCTTGGCCCCACCCCATCCTGAGCCATCCAATGCCTGGCTTCCTGACACACTGTGCCACATCCTGTGGCCCTGTGGATTTCCCCTATGGTATATTAATTGCATTATTCCTCAATAAGTCATATCTTATTCTATTCATTATTTTACTTTCTATTGGACTGTTGTCTTCCCTAATCAAATACTGAACTCTAATTGATTCAGTTGCAACAATGGTAGCAGCAGTAGGTTTACAACCTACCTAAGATAAAAATTCCCCCAAGAAGGGACAGAGTATGGGATGTATGGCTACTTCACACCAGGAAACCTTCTTCCCTATCCCTGATGGGGACATCCCCAAGGATTAATTTATCTATCAAGACAGTTGGTATTCACAAGCATTTATAACTGCCTACGCCTGGGGCAACACAACACCAGTGTCACCCTGCCACAGCCAGACCTTACCCAAAGTATACTGAATATTGAACTAGAGTTATTTGCAGGTGGCATGGAGGGGGCTGACATTGCCAGTTGACTCCACTCCACGGAAACCCGCCTCTGTATTTGCCAAGTACCTGAGCCCATGTGGGTTGTCACCACGTCTAGGCGCCTCACAGGGCCCGCCGCTGTGTAGTTCACCAACTGGGCAGGCCAGGAACAAGAAGTCATCTGGGAATCCTTCAGGAATACCGCCATGTCTTGCTACAGCAAAACCTTCTTGCCCATTGTAGTGAGGAACCCACTCCTAGCCATTAAAAAGACAGGATCTGTCCCTGAGTACCTTGCAGTGTGGCAGTAAGCTTTTGCTGCCGCTCTGGAAGATGTAGCCAATAGGAATGTCATGTTGCTCACTCTCATTGTTAATGAACTCAAACCCCATATCTGCAAGTGAGTTGCTGTACCTCCATTAACAACTGCTACAAGGCCATTGTGGTTCCAACAACCAAGCCTTGATGGGCTTCCAAAGATCTAATGAGACACATGTGCAAACTTTTCCCGCACCTGGCAATGCCCACAGCCAAGCAGGCTTCCGCCAACCACATCAACAGGAGAATGAAACTAAGCGCCCCTGCAAGAGGGAGCTCCAATTGGCGCAAATCAAATACTTGGGAAAAACCTGGGGGTTTTTGACATAAGAGGTTCTGTACCCCTCCCTGACCACTCTCTCCTTGCCAAAAATCCCTATGACTATAATGCATGTGATATCAAAACCTTATATGTCTTCCAGTTTCATAGTGAAAACCCCATCCTCCAATCTAGTTATTCTTCCAATAAAATCACCCATGTGGCCTACCCCTTCTGTTTACGTGAAAATACCCACAAACTTTTGGTAGATACTGGGGTCAATCACACCATGGTTGACCAGGGATTTGTAGATGTTCAACAGCTAGATCAAGTACCTAGTTAGTTCAAAGCAGTATGTATAGCCAACTCCTGCAGAGTGGCAATCAACTATGAGACAGTACCTTTCTTGGTGAGAATGGGGAACATCCAGGTGAAACTCTCTGGGCCAATTATGGCAGGACTCAGCCACATAGTCATTGCTGGCCTCAACTGGCTTTGGAACAACCACCAATATATCAACTGGGATATGTCTGTAATAATCCTCAACAGAAATAGGGTGGGGTTTCAGATATACCCCGTTGAAATGAGCAAATTACTCCACAACACTGTATTTTTCAGGCTTACAGAGACTGGCATATACAGCTTTAAGGGGGGAAGCTGAACTTTAACCATTTTTCAGTTGAAGCCATCCACTCTTAACCTACTGTAGCTCCCCCTTGATCACCACACCTCCACCAGCACTTATAGCACTCCTCAAGGAGTACAAGGACGTCTTCAATGAAACATAAGACTAACTTCCTCCTCAAAGAGAAATACAACATGCTGTACAACTACAAGGGCTGCTGCCTAAAGCACAGCCCCTCTATTTCTTGGCGCCCAAGGAAGACAAGACTCTCTGTCAACAACTTGTGGAAGCACTCAATAAGGGCTTCATCTGCCCTCACTCTTGCTGTATGGGGCTTCAGTCTTCTTTTTAGCCAAGAAAAATAGGTCCTTTCAATTGATAACCAACTACCAAGCTCTAAATGAGGTGACTGTCAAAAACAAATACCCCTTACCGCCAATTGACAACCTTTTTGACACACTTGTGGGTGCAAAGGCCTTAGTAATATTGATCTCACCGCAGGGTACAACAAGGTCCGCATTGTGCCAGGGGATGAGACAAAAACTTCCTTCCACATACACTACAGGTTGTTTGAGTGTTGTGTCATGAACTTTGGAATGATCAATGCTCCTTTCACCTTTTCCATGTTGATGAACAATACATTTGAATATTCAATTGGAAAATGTGTTGTTGTGTACCTTGACAACATTATTGTCTTCAGTCAAGATCAAACCACACATCTCCAACATCCCTGTGCTGTCCTTGACACCCTTTGCAAAAACCAGTTAAAGGCCAAGCCCTCTAAATGTGAATTTCTTTGGTTAGAGCTCCTGTTTCTGGGGTATACCATCTCTGCCCAAGGGATAAAGCCCAACCCTGCCAAAATCAAGACAATCACAAGCATACCAGCCCCTACTAATGTAGGGCAGGTACACATGTTTGTAGGCATGGTTGCCTATGTACAAAAGCTCATTTTCAACTGTGGAGAGCTGATTGCACCTCTCACCAAGCTGATAAATACCAAACAGTGCTTACATTGGACTTCTTCCAGAGATCAATCCTTTAATACATTGAAGCAGAGACTTAAAATTTCTCCCATACTGCAATTTCCAAATTGAAACTGCCAGTAAAAACTTGAGACTGACGCCTCTGACAGAGCCATATGGAGTGTGCTGAGGGTGGAAACTGAGGAAGGCGTCTTCTTTCCTGCGGCCTAAAAATCCAGAAATCTTACTGACTCCAAGCAGCGCTACCCCATACATGACAAGGAGTTAGCAGTAATTGTGCACTGCGTCAATAAATGGTGTTGTTACCTGGAGGGTGCCACCTTTTTACCCCATGTCCTGACAGATCACAAGTTGCTTTAGTACTTCAATACTCAGTTGCACTTAACACAACATCAAGAAGGCTGGGTTGAGCGCCTGTCTCCTATCAATTGTATATCAATTATAAGCCTTGTAAGGAGCTTGTCACAGCTGACGCCCTCTCCAGACTTTACTTAGTGTCTATCACAGGATATGACGGCCTGGGCCCAGACTGGCCCATGCTTTACCTGCGTCCTGAAGCCACCTTTTAAAAAGGTCTTAATTTTGTAACTATTTCTAAGATTAAGGACAGCAAAAGCCAGTTCAACACTGATGCTGGAAACATCTGCTGCCGGGCAGAGACAGGTGAAAAGTCACTTTATATTCCCATAACACAGCAAGGGGATACCATAATGCATTACTACTCACCTTGGGTCATATCAGAAGACATAACTTCTTTGAGACCATTAAACATAAGGTTTGGTGGTCCTGTATGTGCCAGGACATCCTGGACCTCTCTGAAACATGTGTGTTGTGCAATAATAACACGTTCAAACCTGCACCACCCAATTTGGTCCTACCTGTCAAAGCCATGGAACCCTTAAAATAGTGGGCTCTCAACATTGTAGGGCCTCTCCCCAGAGACAGGCTAGGCAAGAAATACATTATTACAGCCATGGACTACTTCACCAGCTGGCCAGTAGCCTGGGCAACCACCAACCATACTACCACCACTATTACCTGCTTCATTGGCAAGGGAATTGTGGCCTGCTCCAAACAACCCAAAAACCTCATTACAGATGGTGGCCCTGAGCTTGGTGGGCATTTAATGAAGGCATATTGCGCCAATATTTCCTTCAGCAAACAGTCACAACCCCATACCATCTGCAAGCTAATGGACGCATGGAACAATTGAATGGTTCACTGGTCCAACTGATTGCCAAACTTACACAGGAACATCCTAATACTGCGTGGACTGAAAACTTGCCCACCGCTCTACTCATCTTGCAAGTGAGAATCAACAGGGGCACTAGGTTCAGCCCCAGCACCCTGGCTTTGGGACTCCTGGCAGCTTGATGGGGATAGAACAAGAGAAATTGCAATCCACGGTCACAGAAAATCTATCTTGGCAATTGACCTCTCCCTGAGTCAGTGGTGTGCCAAAGCTCAAGACATTGAGCAAAAACGGATTGAGGGGGAACAAAGCACTTTGAGGCAAGATATGCTATAGGTGACCCCGTCTATGCCCTCAACCCCAACTCTGCCAAATTAGAGTCCAACCACTTGGTACCCTTCAAAATAGCTACAGTCTATGATAACCACACCTACCAACTTGAAGACGCCCAAGGAAACACCAAAAAGCTCCATCATGATTACTTGCTTCCCTGCTGTGCTATCTCCACACAAAAGTTGTTTGTGCGGACCTTTTGGACCTTCTGCAGGCTCTAATCCTGGTTTCTGACAACAAGCAGGGGGGAAGGAGGTGTTGCAACCAATTTTTTTCCTTGCCTGCTACATATCTCACGGTACACAGAGGGCGCTCAATGAGCCGCCCCTTGACATATCTAACAACATGAACCAATTTGATAGCAAATTGAATTGCGTACACTTCCTCCTAATCAGGAGAGCTGCAATTTGACCTGCTGATCCCTGCACAAGTTATTCCACAGTCCAACCCTAATGTTGAACCTGCCACTGTGCCGCATCCTGTGGCCCTGTGGCTTTCCCCTATGGTATATTAATTGCAGTATTCCTCAATAAATGACATCTTATTCTATTCAGTCTTGTTCTTTCTATTGGACTGTTGTCTTACCCAATCAAATACTGAACTCTAATTGTTTCAGTTGCAACATTATCCTTAATTAAGACCTTAATCAAATCAGCATTACATGGTGTATAATCCCCAACTGTTATATTTAATAATATGCAGACATCCATCATAACCTTGTAACTTCTAGTTAGAATCAATTAAGACATATCATAATCTCTTAATTAAAAGTCACTGGTAAGATTCTGCCTTTTGAATGTAGGAGAATTGTCAAAAATTTATAACCTTGCAAAACCAGGTAACTTATAAGTTTTTATCTAGGCTGCATAAAAGTTAGCCATCCAAACACATACCAGTATGTCAGTAGTAGCAATATGTTTAATTACAGCCAATCAGCAAGCAGAGCCATAAAATATGATAACTTCCTTGGTAGCCACCAAGAGCTTTCTGAATGAAAAATGTTAAGTTTGTTGTATTATAAAAAGATTAAGACGCCACAAAGACTAAAAAAGTTCATATTCTCTTTCCTGGACAGATTTTTGTCTGTTAGCTAGATCATATCTAGTAATAAAATAACCATATATTAGTTATCTTTCTTGTTTTCTATAGTATCCTGTTACATAGGACATATAATTTAAATCACATTGTCAATAATAGCTAGTTGTTAGTATTTATTAACTACAAAATTAATGTTATGGTAGAACACCAAATTGTGGTGATTACAAGTGTCAGGGACCCACTTCACAGGGATCAGGTCTCTGTACTCCATCCAGTATTCCATATTGATTTCAGGCAAGGTGGCCATTTTCATCAACCCAGTAGTAGTGCTTGCATTCTTCATAGCAGAAATCACAACCAAGAGGATAAAGTCAGTGTTGTAGGAGATCCAAAAGAGAGTCATACATAGTAGCAAAGCTAATGCTCCTAAGCCACCACCAATATTAGTAGTAAGCATTCTGGGCACTAGTTAGGTTTCCTATTTCAAACTATTGTAGCACACAGTAAATCTGGGAATTGGGAACAGGATAAAGGTTTTATTAAACAAACAATAATCAAGGAAGTGCATTATTCACTTAAATAACCATAAGGTCCAACATCAGGAGATCTCAATCACATCTATTACGTATCAGGAGCAAGGGGTTGAGCTCAGTTAATCACAAGTGTGAAACATTGCAGTTGGGTTTTGATAATGAAATAATATAGAGTTTCACAATAACCTGGAGGTAAAACAATCATTAGGGGAATTGGATAACCAGGGAAATTGTTGAGATGTCCTTAGGAAATCCTATACCATAATTTTGAACAATTAACAGTCCTTTGAGGACAATTAATGATGTCAGGAATTGGTTCCTGACAACAAGACCTTGCAATATTATAAACCAACATCAAAATGCTGCCAACCCCTTGAAAATGTTGGATGATTCAAATGTTGTTATAGACAAAAAATGGATTAAGTCTTAGGTTGCTCAGATTCTCCTGGAAATTCTATATCTAACCTGTTCCTACCAGCTAACTATGAAAAATTGGTTACCTGTTATTCATTACCTAAGGAGTATAGTGTTTGATCCGCTGGTTGCTGAATTTTTTGGATTATGACATCATCCTATCAAATTTCAACATCAAGCCATCAACTTTTTAAAATATTTGCATAGACCAATCAGAAGTTGACAATCCTCTCTCCTCTCCTGCCCAAGTTCCCTTAATATTCTCCCAACCCCCTACTAGAAACTTGTTTCTATATAGCTAAATATCCCTGGCAAAAACAAAAAAAAGAAGTTTGATCTCTATGTTGAAATATCTGGGCCTTCTGGCCCCGTTGTTGATAATATTTCTTTGGTATTATTTCCACTTGACAGCTGAGTTCTTTTCTGTCTCTTGACCAGCCCTGTACCCATCCTCACTATTGTCTTCAGATTCTTATTTCCTGCTTTAAATGCTCTTCTCAACCTCTGTCTTGGTGGCTGATTTCTGCTATACCTCTAAAGGCTCAAAATTAGTGAATCCCTCTGTGAGATTAGGCTGTTTGACTACAAATAATCAGGCTAATCATTGCACACAGATCTTAGCAGTTACACACTGTATTATTACTATATTATTATATTATTAATTATGGCCAGTACATGCTGCATAATCACTAGTTTATTGTAATTGATATAGCTATAATATGGTATATAAATGTTAGCCAAAATAGTAATTATTGTTGATTCCATGGTGTGTAATCAATAGATCATCAATTGTATATCTCTCTTTCCTTCCCACTGGATGTTGTTTCAACCCAGCCCTACCCAGCCTGAAAGGCGTATATGTGTATATCAAACAAATGATGTGTGAAAAGATAGGAATTACTGAGTTTGGATTAGCATTACATGTCATATAATTGGTTTCTTATTGGGTTGGGTCAACATTACACAGAGGATAATTCATGAGTCAATATTGGATCAAGTCTGCTATTATACGGTGTATAATCCTCAACTCAACCTGTTTCATTAGTAAGCAGAAGGCTTGCCATCCAAAAAAAGATCACTAATTAAACCCTAAAAAGTGGAAACAGGAATACCAGAATTCTACCTTCCAAAGTAGGAGGATATAACTGGGATTGTTTCTAAGCATTAACCAAATACAGTGTAATTTTCTAGTTCCATTAGAGGCGTGTAAAGATATAGCCAATTGATAAATGCCAGTAGGCTAGCTCAAGAAGAGTGTAGGCTGTAGCTGAGATGCCATGTACACCTTATAAAAGCCAGTAGCACACATGTGCCAAGAACAGCCAATCAGGATAAGTGTAGCCAGCAAAGATAGACCTATTTCAAAGGTAGCCAATGAGAACTGTCTTAAAGGGAAAGAACAGAGGTTATTGCAGTATATATAGATACAGACACCTGAAAGGATGATAACAAGTTCTTAGTTACACCTGGATAAATTGCAGCCGCAGGCTATATTGTACTCCAGTCCCAATAAACGTAATTATCTTCAAGTTCTATTATACTGTAATATGTAGTGCTTTTTGCATAATGCAGGTAGAGTACATTGACAAGGCTAACATATATCTTTAGCTTTGAACATACCAGCAATAACCCAAGTTGCTCAACTTTGGTGCTCACTCAATTTGATTTAGTACTGCTTAAAAAGCTGACAATTTGTTTAATTTATCTCCATTGTTTTTCCCTGAATATTGTTGTTTGGCATTTAACTCTTACAATTAAAAGAGAAACTCCACATTACTTAATAAAGATAAAATCAAAATTTTATTGAAGACTATCACCATAAAATTACACAATTAATTAAAACAACTCAAAGATTATTTTAAACTAAGAATAATTACTCTCATCTTTTGGTTACAAATACATCTAATAAAAAAACAAAAGAGGCCTAATAGTTGTTACCTGTATCAAAACTGCGCTAAATTAGCAAAGCTACAAGAGGAAAACTATTGGAAAATGGATTGTCTTTACTACCATGTGGGGAGCTATGTAGCTCTTTTAAATCCTTTAGGAATAACAAAAAACCTGCTGATAAATTGTTTGGGTGTAGGGGGAGGCTTGATCCTACTAAAAAGATGTTTGCTAAACTATGTCTGTTCTGAATTTGGATTATTATTGGTCCATGTTCCCTTGTTTGATAACTCAATTTGACTCCTGATTCTGGCTTCACATGCCAGGATAGTAGAATCAAGAAGAAAAGGGGTTGTTTGTGTAAGACTTTAACAGGGGGTTTCACAGCAGCTTTCAAAGCATCCTCTGATGAGACTTTTTCTTTTTGAGTGGCTTGTTGGCAGGGAGGTTGACTTGGGTGAAAGACCCATAGACTATCAACTGTTATTTGATTGTGGGAAGTGCGGCTTCATGCTTTTGTCTTAACCTTCTTGGGAAGAATTTTGGTCATGATACAGGGTCTTGTCTTATTTTATGCTTGTTTAATCCTTTTACTAATGATTATTGGCATTGTTTATCTTTACTACAATGATGGTTGTTGAGTTGTGCTTTATTATTTGATTTAATAGAGAGCTTGGGCAAAAGTCTCAAAACATAAGACTTGAGTTTCTGGCTTTAAGCTGTTTGATATGAGTATGATTAATAGATATCTTCCTAGCAAATGAAAAATAATCTCTGAAGATTCAGTGTCAATATTAATGAGAAAAAATGAACTATTTTATTGAGAAAACAACATTCAAATATATACCTAAAGGTTCAATCCAAGTAGTCTTAGTGGAGGCAATCCAAGTGATGAGAGGCTGAAAAGGATCCAGAGGATTCATATACTGATGTCAATTTGTATTTGGGTAAATAAAACTCTACAGGTTGAAATAAAAAGTAGAGGCTTTTGCACAAATTAATCTGTGAATTATCATTCACTAGGTCAATCAAACCCCTAATGAATTCAAATTCACAGCAGTGGGGCCTAATTTCTTGGGTTTCAATTTTTCCTTACCAGTGTTAATCACCCAAACCTTGCCTTCACTCCATGTTTTCTTTTATGTGAGCTGTTCTAACTGATGTTGCTTTGGTTTCAGGATTTCTATAAATAGTTATTCTACTACTCTTTATTAAAAGTAATAAATCTGTTGAGGTTATAGTGAAAGCCTTTGTAAAGGATAGAAGAATATAAGATGATTAAAAAAACTGGTTATTCATTAAAGACAGGAAGGTTATATATCAGGTTGAAGATAATAACTCATTTTCTTAAGGAGGGTCTTCCCAGAAGAGCTATCATAAGGAGGCTGGAGGGTAGTGGCATGGGAAACAGCAGGTGGTGTCAGAATAATCAGTTCTACACAGCTTGCTTGATTTGGAATGTGGCTTGATGCGGCCACAATTACTTCTAATTTTGCAGAAGCAAAGCCTAAATATATGTGTAGTTTATATAAGACTTGATTACCACATTTAGAGCGCCATTAATTAAGTTTAAATATATAATAAATTAAAAACAATATAAATTTGACCCATCATACAATTGTTCATTGTCTCTTGTATAATTGGACATTATTTGTCTGATTCATATCTAGAATTCAATATCAACCCCACTAGATCAGAGAATTGGGTAAAAATATGTTACACCCTTGAGAAGCAGCTATGACCAACATATATCACATAAAACACCAAAGGCATCCAGGAATAGTGTACAGTTAGTGATTAATAAGAGGACCAGGTGTCAGAGACCAGTGCCAATAGAGGTGTAACAATAAGCTGCCAGTAATCAATGATGTAGATGACCAGTACTTGGATCTGGGAGTTCAGCTGAATTTAATAATAGAGCCTTTTTCTGCTCTTTTTTAGTCTTAGGGATGCCAAAAGAGGTGACAGAAACAAAGTTTTAAGGAAGAAACAAGCTCCATTGGCAGTTCTCTGTGCGTGCAGCAGAGGGTTATCTGAAGGGGCAGTTGATGGACTTTCAATTTAATGGTTGAGTACTCTCAGTGTGTGAGAGAGGGGTCTAGACTTACAAAAACTGGCTCTCATCCTGGTGGAATTATTTACCATAATGCCATTTAGTGCATGACTAGGATTACCACTCTGAGAGGCCTCCAGGGGAAAGTAGTATGGAGACAAAGGTGGGAAAAAGGTGCTCAAGCCCATAAAAAAGGCACCTGCTAACAACCACAATGAACAATAATAAGTGTAATCAAAGTCCAGATTTATAGGAGAGTTGCTGCAAAGATGGGAGGGAGAAGTTTGAAACCAACATAATTTTGATATCCTTATGAGTTAGGGAAGGAGAATATTAAGCGACCAACTCCTTGAAGGTAGGGAAATTCTTGGTATATAGACCTATCCATGCTGACTTGCAAAAGAGTTCAAAATATATGGGGCCTGGTTCAGATGTTGAAAGGAGTTTTTGAGCATTCCAGGATCTGATACTGAGTTTTGTGCTGCTAAGAAGAGTCTTCACCATGTTTCTGGGGAACTAGATCATAGTAGGAGAAAAACTGGTACCAAAGTCACCAACATTGTCTTTAGAAAGAAAGACATAATTCTTTAGGATGAATCTAATAAAACAATCTGGGTGGCTGGGCCAAAGAAACTGGGATCCACAAGTGGTTATGGGTTTCAAATTGGAGTTTGTAATCAAAGTTGGGTACTTCAAGCCTTTTCTGAGGGCTCAAACAGGGTTTGAATCTGCCTGAATTTGTTTTAATAAAAGAAACACGGAGGGCAGGCAGCTGGGCAGACAGACTAAAGGAATTTTGGAGGCAAAAGATGGGGCAGAAGTCAATATAAAAAAATTATTATCAAAATTAAAGCATAAAAAACAAAGCAAACTTTGGAAGATAAAGATTTTAGTATTGATAATTTAAATTGGTAAGCAAAGAACCTGATGGCCCTTGCTTTCATTTTATGCAAGGGAGGGAGAGACAGTACCAGGGCTGTCATAGAAGGGGGTTTTTGAGCAGCAGGAGGTAACAAGTTAGATAGTACAACCTAATCTAGCTGTGGTCTGGACCAAAGAAAATAGTAGTAAATAGGACAGGCACAGGATTCAGCAGTCTGGTTGGCTAGGTGAATCCCCCAAGGAACCAGGAAACCTCATTTAGTTGCTGGTTAAAATTGACAACATAGCCATGAAAACCTCAAGCACTTTTTCCTAAGCCAAGGGACCCCTGGGCCAGAAGAATTAATTATCCAAGATTTCACTATGTGAAGAACCTTGTAACCAAATTCTATGGGCCACAGTATAGACATACTGTTGCAGATCCTGAATGGATTAGATAATAAAACATCCACTTAGGGATTGCTCAATAAAACAATTGTGCAATTGTTTTATCCCAACCTTGTTTTGACAGGGTTAATTACATTAAAAACGCCTAAAAAAACAGGTGTTCAAAGCGCCTTTCAAATGTGCATCAGGTGTGGGCTTTACTTCCAAGGTTATAAATAAGACAATGTAGATATTGCCACTTGCCTCCATTAGGCAAGGCGCATATAACCAGTTGTTCTCTTGCGCGGCTCTTTCTAATGTACCTTTCCACTCCCCTCTTTTAGGAAAGTCCTTCTGCCTGTGCCTCCTTTCCTCTGGTGGAAACTCCTCTGCCTTTTACTATATAACTGCAACACTATCTAAATAAACACCAGTTTTGTCATTATATCCTTATGTTACTTTGTCCTACCCAAGGCTGCCACTATACCAAATACAGGTATAGTATTAATAGCTGGGATCATTGGCTAACTGTTTGTAGAAATAGCACCATTTACTGCTACAAATATGGCATTGGTGCTCATATCTTTTCACACCACCAGCCCCCATCCCCTCGGTTCTGTTTATGAGGAGGGAGGAATGCCCCTGGCTGAGTCTTCTGCCACTGCTTCCCTCTATCATCAGTCACCAGCCTTCACTGCTGTCAATGCCCATGCTGGGGAAAGAGCAGGCACCCCCTATGGCCTGCCCACTCTCAGTCACTTCATTCCTGAACATCAAAGTCCCCAAGCTATTGTTTTTGGCAAGCCACTGATCTTACAAGCTCCTGCACCCTTGGAAATGAACAACAACTCTTCCCCCTCTAAGGATTCCATCTTTAATGCCATCCACGCCATGGACTCTAGTGATGCTGGCAATAGTGCTTGCTCTGAACATCTGTCTCTTCAGCAACCTTCTACTGAAAACTCCCTGGTTTACTTCCAGAGCCTCTCCCAAGCCAACCCCAACCAACTTTGCTGTGATCTCTGCACTATCAAACATATCAAGGATTACTTACAGCAATTCCCCATCCTGCTGTATGCCATAACAGAATGCACCTGGGTTGTATCTAAAGCCTGGTGCATGACCAGGGGATAGTGGTTTCCAATCAACAATTGTTTCTCCAGTTCCTTTACTCTGAGCTTGACAGCACTTTAACCACTGTTAACCAGTACCTTGCCAAAGTTACCAACACCCATAATACCATGCTTTACTAGATAGATGCCATTGAGATAAGAATAATCAATCTGGTCCCAGTGCATGTGATCCAGACCCTCACCCATCAGGGTGTAGATGCCAATTGGATTAGTGTGGTGAAAATTTACGTGCTTGAAACTGGCCCCATGGTTCAAAACCTGGTTCAAGAGGTGAAATTCATGGGCCATTGCCTTGTCACCATTCCCTCATTCAACCCCCCTCTGCCTACCGCTATGGACAACTTTTCTTCAAGTCATCTTCTTGGCCGTGACATCCTTGAGCTCTTTGACTACTACAAGAAGATGCAGGCGGAACTGGTCCAACAAAGTGCTGATCTTGACTTCCTGTTTGATGGCTACCACACTGTGGCAGAGCTCAGGATTTCCTCAAGCTTTAACAATTCCATGACAGAGCTGATAGCCAGACCCAATCCAGAAAGGGCAAGGAGGTGATAGCCTTTCTCCAAGATGAGCTTGTCACGCAGGAGAAGCGCATTACCTCCCTGGAAGACAACTTGGATATCACCCATCAAGAGAACAAGGTCTACCAGAGATGAGCTGGACAAGCAGCAACTTGTCCTGGATGACTTCCAAAGCCAATTGGATAGAATAGACAGCAAGATTATGGCTGCCAGCTTACAGGCTATGTCCCTCAACGCCAGGAGTCACCACAGCCCAAGAAGGTCCTCCAGCCCTGAGCTCTATCATAGCTACAGCAGCAATTATGATCACACTTGTCTGGCCCCCAACACTGTGAAAGTATTAGAGCCGGTGGTGGAATATGAGTATGACATCTTGGCCACTGCTGAAGCTTCTGGGGCTGCTCAGGACAGAGAAGGCAAACATGAAGTGCAACAAGAGGAAAATTGCCAATGTGCCTCTGAGGCTAGGTTTTCTGCCTCTACCCTCAACTGTTCCTGTCTCACCTGCTCCCCAGTGAGGATCACATCTTCCCCCTCCAACATGGCTTGAACAACTTCAAGCCTGTCAACTTACCCAAGTTTGACTGAAAAAGCAACGTGGCTATGTTCTTACGCCTATACCAGAACTCTATGTATGGCGCTGATAATGCCATGAGGGACTTCACACTTATCAACTGCCTGAATGCTGACACTCAAACTATCATCTTGCCACACCTCCCTGAGAATGACTGGACTTTTGCCAGCGTTTCCAGAGCTCTGATAGAAGAGTTTAGCAGTCAAGAAGCCCTTCTTGATTGCAAGATGGACTTTGCTGACACCAAGCTAAAAGTGGTAGTGACCCTAGAAGACTTCACTTCTAGGCTCTACCTTGAAGATCAAACCCTGTCACCTATGAGTGACATGCAGTTTATTGATGTGCAGTCAGCACTCCTCAATTTGGTATGTATCAACCGGGAACTATCTCAGGCTCTCAAGTTGGGTATCTACAACGCTTGCCCTTTGCCAGATCTGATTTGCCTTCTATGCACATACAAGGAGGAGTTCAAAGCCCCTCTCCCTGAAAGCCGCCCTTGCCAACAAGCTAAGTATAAGCACAGAGTGGCTGTGGAGATGCCCAAGCCTTCTGACAAGATTGGGGCTGCTCCATCCAATAATGCACCCTGTACTTGCTTCAAATGTGACATGGCTGGCCACTTCTCTTGAGAGTGTAAGAATCCCCGTCAAAAGGTCCACCATGTAGGAATGGAGGACGCTGAAGAGGATTACACTGAGAACGCTGATATTGAGGAGGACAATGAGGACCAGTCAAAAACTACTAAGCAGCCAAGAAAATGAGAAATCCTTGGCTGCCTTTGCAGCTTCCACACCTTCATCTCCTCCCATACTGCTGCCCCCCAACAAACCTGCCCTGAGGCCTGCTGCTCTACCATCCTCTGAGTCAAAACCTAAGGATGAACTTTCTCTGATTTAATTTGACTCCCAACTAATCATTGAGGATGCTGAATCTGAAGGAGTTCAAGAGGACCTCTTACATTGAGTCCTCACTGTTAACACTCAAACCCATTGGACTACACTTTGCCCGGAGGTGGTTATCCCACAAATAGCTCATAGAAAAGTATCCTTACCTTATGCTGAACAAATGGCTCAATCAGTTGTGGAAGTCACCCATGAGGAGGATAGTGCTGAACTATTGGCCAAGCTGCTGCATTCTGTACACGCCTTGGCACCTCTGGAATCCCTCAAGGAATCAAGCCCAGCTGTAGGAGCTGCCATGGCTACCTTCCTGGAGAAGTTCAAGGGACTGAGCTTAAACCAGGTCTCCAAGATTGTAAAGATCAGAGAGGACCACCAGGATTGTACCTATATTAACCTGGTAGTGATAAAACCCATGTTCAAGCCATACTGGATATGGGTGCTCCTGGGAACATTATCTCTTCCCTCATGTTTAAAAAAGCTGAAGTTAGCCCCTGACTTAGCTTACCATGAGGAATTTGGCACAGCTGGACCTCAGACTACTAGAGCAAAGGGTGCCTACTCTTCCCTCCCTCTTTGCTTTGGGAAGCTAATGGCCACTGCTCCTGCCATAGTTCTGGAGAACAATAGCTATGACACTATTATTGGGGCTAGCTTCATGGTCTAATATGGCACTGTGACCAACCATGGAGACCATAAATTTGGGATCTTAGGCCACTCCATTCAAATGTTCTACCATGGCAACCATCCCTCTTACCTGCCCTTATGACACCTGCACTACATCAACCTGGAATACACTTATGGAGAGCTGCCAGTTGCCTATACGCTGCAGAGTAAGAAGGCTAAGGTGCTACCTCTCTTGGTTGGGAAAGCCAAGGGAATCTCTGTTTATGCCTCCTGTAATGTGACTATCTCACCTGGCTTTCAGGTGATTCACAATACAGGCCTCTTGCTGGCTCTACCAGCTGGCACTCATGGAGAAATCTTTGGCATCCCTAATGCCTCTAGACTAGAACCATGGGTTGCACCTGGCGTTCTCATGCCAAGCAAGAAGGAAGTGTTCATACTCTTGGCCAACATGAGTCAACAAGCAATTTTTGACTCTAAACATCAGCTTCTGGGTTACATATGGCTAGAAGAGCATGACAACTTGCAGGAGACCACCTCCTTTGCGGACTTCTCTGAGTTAGGCCTACCTTGTGAACAACCCCTGGTACTATCAGTCATAAGTTGTGCCTCTCTGTCTGGACTCTCTGAGGAGCAAAAAGATCAAGCCATGGATCTCTTTGCTCAGTATAGGGATATGTTTGCCAAGGATGACTACAACCTGGACAAGGCTGTAGATGTTGCCCACTAAATTGACACCCAAGACAGTCCACCCATCTGTTCCAGACCTATACAGTGTAGTCAAGCCAATCATGCTGTAGCCAATGAGGAGCTTCAGAAACTATTAGAGTCTGGCTTACTGATCCCCAGTAAATTTCCTTGGGCTTTCCCTCTCCAGATTGTCAAAAAAAGGATGGCAGCAACTGAGTGGCAATTGACTACCGCTGTCTGAATGCTGTTACCAAGAAGGATTCATATCCCCTCCCTTGCATTGATGATATGTTGGACTGTTTGGGTGGTGCCAAGTTCTTCAACACAATGGATCTTATCAGTGGGTACTGGAAGATTGCTCTACCCCACGCTGACCAAGAGAAATGTGCAATTATCACTTATCAAGGGCTATTCTAACCCACAAGGATGCCCCAAGGTCTATCCAACGCCCTGGCTACCTTTCAATGGGCTATGGATACAGTGATGGGTGACCTCAAACTCACCAGTGTCTTGGTCTATCTGGATGACATTAATTTGTTCTCCTGAACCTTTAATGATCACATGCAACACTTGGAGGAAGTCTTTCAGCGGTAACTTGCAGCTAATCTTGAGCTCAAGCCATGCAAGTGCAACTTCTTCAAGGAAAATCTTGAGTTCTTGGGGTTCATCATTAGTCAAGATGGACTCTGGTCTGCACCTCTGAAGGTGAAAGCCATTGCTAAAATGCAGATCCCAGCCAATAAGCGGGACATGCAGATCTTTTTGGGGATAATTGGGTACTACTTTTGATTCATCCCTAACTTTGCATCCCTGGATAACCCCCTCTTTCAGCAGCTCTGGGCTGATAAGGAATTCTTCTGGAGTCCAGTGTGTCAATATGCTTTCAATGCTCTCAAGGGTACACTGACTGCAGCCCCTGTACTATCTTACCCTGACTTTGCTAAGCCATTTGTGGTTAATACAG
The DNA here is from genome assembly GCA_014839935.2 of Entomophthora muscae. NCBI lineage: Eukaryota > Fungi > Entomophthoromycota > Entomophthoromycetes > Entomophthorales > Entomophthoraceae > Entomophthora > Entomophthora muscae. The sequence continues at coordinate 108,130 of QTSX02000939.1, read as the reverse complement.
ATGCTAGCCTGACTAAAATTGGGGGTGTCCTCTCCCAGCTGGACTCTGAAGGACTCAAAAACCCTGTTGGATACTTCTTGTGAACGCTTAATGTCCATGGGAGAAACTACACTGTTGCTGAACAAGAGTGTCTGGCCATAATATACTCCTATCAACAATTCAGAGTCTACCTCCATGGGGTACATTTCACGGTTGTAACAGATCATGCCTCCCTGCAATAGCTGAAGACCCTCAAGGACCCCAAGGGATGTCTGGCACATTGGGCCATTAAACTTCAGGATTATGACTAAAAAATAATTCATTGGGCTGTAGCAGCCCACCAGAATGCTGACTGTCTCTCTTGCCTTCCCACTGTTGCCTTAGTATCCCCCATAGCTGAAATTCTCTATGAAAAGCTTATGGAGGATCCTTCTTTGTGGGGGGGGAGGAGCCAGTAGAGATACATAGAGCTCTCAAAAAATTAGCTGTTGATACCAAGGTCTCTAAGGGACAACTCCTGAAGCTTTGTGGAGACTCTTGGCTACCTTACATACACCCATCCCTATGCATGGACTCAGTGGTGGCCGCTCACAAGACTACTGGTCATGGTGATATACAGAATATGTTAGCCTTGCTACAGCAGCACTTCTTCTGGGAAGGAATGCACACTGATGTAGTAGATACGCTAGCCACCTGTCATGACTGTAACATTGAGAGACCTAAGTTGGCCAAGTTCCAACACAGACTTGTATGCCCTGGGTTTGCTTTCCACACAGTAGCCATTGACGTAGTGGTCCCCTTGCCAGTTATCAACAGCCATAACAAGTTCATCATTGTGGCTGTTGATCATCTGACTAAATGAGTAGAGGCCCAGGCAATTTCCAAATAATCTGCACTGGGGACAGCCTTGTTTATCCTGGATAACATCATATACAAGCATGGTTGCCCCCAGATCCTGTTGACAGACAATAGGATCAATTTTACCAGTCACATCATCCCCCACCTCAAACAACTGATGGGAATCTGTGGGACACTATCCACTCCTTATCACCCACAAACTAACAGAATGGTAGAGCGCTGTAAGAATTGTTGACCAGGAATTTTGGAAAAGCTTAATTCATTAGGCAACCATTTACAATTAACCAGGGTCAATCAATTACCCTTTTGGAAATTAGTGTCATTTATCACATAATTAAATACATGATTAGTGATCCATGACGTTGTTGCCAAGGAATGGTCATGCCACGTTGCCGCCACCCCAGATACCAAGCGCTGCAACACCAGCATTAATTATTCCTGGCGCCAGAGCGCCGCTTTAGTTTACATTGATCACCAAGGAGCCAACATAATTAATTGCAAGCGCTGTAATAATTAACATCAAGCGCTGAGATGCCAGCTTTGAGAGGGAATAACGCCTAGGCGCCAGGGTTGATTTGAATGATCAAGTTGACTCTTAGTTAGGACTGAAAACAGAAGTGATTGTATGTCTTAAAAAGGATCACTGATTAATGTGCTAGTAGAGGGTGTCCTTGTGCTAGGCATTGCAGGATTGTGCCCTAAAATGGCAGGTTGCCCCTTTTTTGCCAACCCAACTAAGACCCTACAGTGTGCTGGAATGTCCTAGAAGACATTGCCAGTGACTGATGATTAGGAATATGATAATACTCCTATATAAGGTGTTGGCAGTAAACGCCAAGGGGCAAATTTTTGCAAACTACTTGTATAGGATTAATAATAAATATTAATTATAAATCAATTGGTCAAATATACTTTGAATCCTCACATTCAAAGGCCTACAGTGAGTGTATGCCCCTGCCTTCCAATCCTTCTGTTGAATCTTCTGGTGAACGCCAATTTTCAACAAGTGGTGCTCACTACAGGGGCACTACACACTCCAACCAACTCTTGTCCTCTGAGTCTGATGCGCCTTCTTCTATCCCCAAAGACCTAACTGAATTTGGGGGACGTTACTTGGTAATGAAAACCAGCAACGTCAAGAGAGACCAGCTTTTCTGTCACCAAGAAGATGTAATCAACGTAGAAGGCTTACCTGTACTTCCTTCCTGCTAGTATACTGAAGTTCCCGTGGTACCGCTGGCACGCTTTACCCAGGTTAATTGCCAAGATTTGGCATTAGTGGGCCTCTGGGCTTTTCCTTGGGTATCAGCTTAGCCAGGAGCCCACCAATACCCAGTTGTCCCTCTTCCACTAACATCCCAAATCTCGACGCCTCATGACTATATTTTGCAGTTATCTAGCAACTGATGAAGGAAACCTTGAATGCTTTCCTACCCTCAAGAGGGCGACCAACTATCTGCAAGGATTTGTTCATCCTGTGTTACATCAACTACTGGGAGTTTAATCCTGACACCACCTGGAGCTTCAAGACCTGGATACGTATGCGGAGCACCAACACCATTACCAGGACTGGCTAGTACAGCAGTTGGACTCTGGGTTTGAGACAAATCCAAGCTTACACCCAAGCTAACAAGGACAATCAAGCCACTCTGGCACGCCAGCTAGAGGACCTCACTCATCAGTTAAATAATTGCTTGGTCCATGTAATAGAGTCAACTCTGAAGAATCTTGGATTGAAGCCTGCCTGGGCCCAGGACGTTACCCGCGATGCCATAGCCATTGAACAATATGTAGTGGGGTCCAACGTAACCAAGAGCAACATAGATGATCTTCTTGCCAAACATGGCGCCTCCTTGGAGAAACAAGGTAGCTATCTGCGTGACCTGGACAAGAAGGTTGCCAACAATAAAGACAATATCAATGAGGTACAATGCCTTGCCTGGCAGGAGAGTGAGGAGTCCAGCAATTTTGCTAATGCCACCAAAGCCAAGGTCCTGGCACTTCAAGACAACTTTGTCCAATACAACAACCATATCAAGGAAACCATTTGAGAAGAGGTTTATCAGCTACATCAGGAATTCTTGTCACAGTTCACCAACAGCTCAACCACTGTGGGTCATGGCTGCTCTGCACTTAACAAAGTACAACAACACGTAGAGGATATTTTGGCCGCAAATAACAAAATGTTCCTGGAAATGAAGCGGGTATGTGATGAAGGAGTACAGAATATTGCCTCCCTCAAGTCCAAGCTGGAGGATTTACAAGCCAAGATGAATGAACATGACAAGCAATCCGCCTCCCAGTGTGCTGTAATAGAAGATTTTTGTGAAGAAATGGTCCAGTGTGCCAGGCTGATTGAGCTCCTTTGCTCTTCCCTCCAAAATGCGGAGATAGAGATAGCAGATGCTCAGATGAGCTGGTGGATTCCAGATGCCTCTGCACTGGTCAAGTCTTGGGAGGACCTGGCCTTTCTGCTATGCCTTCTGGAAAAAGCGCCACGCTACAACCCATCTCCAGTTTGGTATATAATAATGGGGCTACCTCATCCTTTTCAGGCTGCCAAAGCCTTCCGCAAGACTTTGCTGTTCCCCCTACACCTGTTGAAACCCCACAAGCACCTAGTGAGACTGTCCCAGCCAGGAGCTCTTGTAACAACTTCTTTGACTGAAGCCGCCACAAAGATTCCCCCCTTGTTGTTGCCCTCAAGCTGAAACTCCCACATGTTTCAAGCCAATGAACCTGCCTAAGTTTGACCCTAAAGGCAATGTACACACCTTCATCCAACTTTTTGAGATGTCTATGTATGAGGCCAACAACCAAGACAAGGCTACCACACTGCTCAATCAACTGGACGCAGCCAGTACTGATCTGATCATCCTTCACATTCCTGAACATGACTGGTTGTACGCAGCAGCAAAGAATGCACTGTTATACAAATTTGGTAGCATTGCCTGGGTTATCAAAAGGAAGAACAAGTTCTTGATGATTAGCTTCAGAAAAGACAAGCCAATTGCTGATTTTGCTGACTGTTTTTACCTTGAGGCACATATCCTCACAGGCTCAGGGTCCTTGACCGTGCATGACGCCCATATAGCTCTACGCGCAGCAGTAAAGCCCTACAAAGCCTTGTACAAAACCCTCATGCCGGCCTTCCAAGATAACTGCATCTTGGTCAGCATGATATGTTACTTGTTTCAGTATGGTGACACTTTTGAACCCCCCAACACTGGATCAAAGCCCCGCCCAGTCCCCAACCTTCCAGGGCAATCAGAGGCTCCCACCAACAACAACAAGTCTCCATCAAAACCCAATATCACTAAGGTAATCTGTCACCGCTGCAACCAGAAGGGCCATTACACCTCTAGTTGCAACCCAAAGACAGGTATCCACGTGCTGCCCCCTTGGAACCTGAAGTGTAGGGAAAAGTCAGCGTGGAGTAGAGGAGGAACTCTCTACATCCACACAATCCACAAATGTTCTGCCCAACCTACTTTTCACGCCTGACACCGGGTTCTTGGGAAATGCAATTCATCAGGTTCTTGTCAATGATGTGCACATGGTACAGACCTATTCTAAGGTTCAGGCCTCTCAAGAGGCTACTAAGGAAGTGTCTAAGCCCTATGCTTGCCAGTTATTAGACAACGTGCCTGATACAGAACCCCAACGCTTGGGTGATGCCACCCCCTTAGGGGCGTCAACATAGCTATCCCTATGGAAACAATGAAGGATCACCACCCAGAACTATGTGACAGTATTGTTGAATTCCTCTCCACTGCCAAAAATTTGGACATCCATTTAGTAAACAAAATAGGTTCTTCTTATTCTGAGTGCACTTATGTTGATATTTTTGTGAATAAACTCAAGGTGCAAGCTATTATTGACACTGGAGCCCCTATAAATATAGTGTCCTCCAAGATAGTGCGGCAAATGGAGCTTGCTCCTGATATTGATCACAAGAAACAGTATGTTACAGCTAGACTAGACTGTACCACCGCCCAAGGAGCGTACAGTGCACTCCCTCTACAATTTTGCTCCCTGGCGGTCTCTGTCCCAGCTATAGTGCTACCCAATGAAAAATACAATATCCTGATTGTAACCTTGTTCATGCAACAGTATAGAATAAAGACTGACCTTAAGAATGATGTTCTCAAAATCTTGGGACAGGCAATCCCTTTGTATTAAAACCGTTCAAACCCAGAAATGGGCAGCCAAACCACCCCCTGTGTTAACCTTGTATACCGCAATGATGTTGTCCCAGTCAAGTACTGTAAATTGGGACACTGGGTTAAACATCTTCCCACTCAGGTTGAGGAGTATAAGGGTCTGCCATTGCACGCCAACTCTTCTTATACCATCCTGGCTGGCCACCAGGTGCTAATGGACATTGGATTGGATTTACAAATCCCTCAAGGACTTTACAGGGAGATAGAAACCCCCCTGGAATTGCTCTAGGCTGGAATCTCTGGTTGCACCTGGCATTATGCTCCCTCATCATGGGCCTATAAAGGTATTGCTTGCCAACCTCAATCACTCTCCTGTTGAGGTAAAACGCCATCAAGTAGTGGCGTACCTGCATCTATTACTGGTAGAAAAGGTGAAAGAGATACACAATTTTGGTGCCCTGGATGAGTTTGGCCTCCCTTCAGAAGAAGTAATGCTGCATGCTATATGAACAATCATTACAAAGAAGCAGCTGCAAGGACTCACTCTTGCTCAACAGGATGCAGCTCTTGCCCTGTTTGAGAAATACAAGGAGATATTTGCCAAGAATGACTTTGACCTGGGGTGTCCACATAACACACTTCACCACATTGATACAGGCAAGGAACATCCTATACGCCTTTGTCCCATACAACGTTCCTGTACCTATGACGCTGCTGTAGATGAGGAAATTGGGAAACTGGTCTAACTAGGTCTACTGGTTCCCTTCAAGAGCCCGTAGTTGTCTCCAGTACTCATAGTTAAGAAGAAAGATGGGAGCAACTGTGTTGTCATTGACTATCAAAATCTTAACAACATCACTAATAAGGACTCTTATCCCCTTCTGCGCATTGACAACGCACTTGATTGTCTGGGAGGTGCTAAGTTCTTCTCTGCAATGGACCTAATTTCTGGACATTAGCAGATTGAATTGCCTCCTGAGGAGCAAGAGAAATGCGCCATCATCACCAGCCAAGGCCTCTTTCAACCCACTCAAATGCCACCAGGGCTGTGCAATGCACCTGCCACATTCCAACTCACAATGGACAATATGCTCCATGACCTCAAGCTGAGCTGCTTTTTAGTCTATCTGGACAATAACAATGTCTTTTCACAAACATTCTCTGATCACCTTCAGCACCTTGAGCAGGTCTTCCGGCAACTAGCGGCTGCTAAACTTAAAGTCAAATCCAGGAAGTGTGACTTCTTTAAGGATCAGCTCAAATACCTTGGCTTTGTGGTTGACACAGAAGGATTAAAGCCTCAGCCAGCCAAAGTCAAAGCCATAGAGAAAATGAAGGTACTGTCTAATAAATGAGATGTCCAAGTTTTCCTGGGCATGATTGGCTATTATTGACGCTTTGTCAAAGACTTCTCAAGGAAGGGGGAGGCCCTCTTCCACTTGCTGAAGAGCAATGTGCAATTTGACTGGTCTCCAGCCTGTCAACAAGCCTTTGATACCCTATGCTTGAGTCTCATGAACAAACCAATCCTGCAATATCCAGACTTCAGCCGTGAATTCATTGTTTAAACAGACGCTTCACTGACTGCTGTGGATGATGTGCTTTCCCAGGTGGACACCAACAGCAAAGAACACCTGGTAGCCTACTGCAGCAGAACCCTGAACGTCCACAAGCGCAAGTACACTGTGACTGAACAGGAATGCTTGACATTAATATACACATACAAACAATTTTGTGTATACCTACTTGGTGTTCACTTCAAAGTAATCACAGATCATGCATAATTATGCTGGCTCCAGAACTTGAAAGAACCTGAAGGACAACTAGCACAATGAGCGCTAAAGCTTCAGGCCTACAACTTTGAGATATCACATAGAGCAGGAGTCAAACGCCAGATTGCAGATGGGTTGTCCCAACTACCAACTGTAGCCCACCTAGCTGATGTCTCTGACCTACTATATGATAAAATGTTGGCAGGCAACTACCAAGATGAGCCTGCAGAAGTCCAGCGCACACTAAACAGACTCCTGGAAGACACTGAGATCAAGAATGGGCAGATACTAAAACACACCTTAGAAGGAATAAGAATAATGCCCAGACCATCAGAATGTGCTGATCTAATAGTTTGCGCTCATAAGGCAATAGGACATGGTGCCTTCTGGAAGACACTTGCACAACTGAAACCACATACTTTTGGAAAGCCATGGCCTTTGACTTACAAGAAACATTGAGCTTCTGTAAAGAATGCCAAGGGGAGAAACTGTTCAAAAATTCAACAACCTACCACTTAGCTTGGCCTAACTTTGCTTGGCACACTGTCTCAACTGACGTTGTAGGACCCTTGCTGGTCAGCAACTATTGCACCAAGTACATCATTGTTGCAATAGACTACTTGACCAAATGAGTGGAGGAAAAGGCGGTGCACAACTTAGGCGCTAACACTACTTCAAAATTCCTACTTGAACAGATCATATTATGTCATGGCTGCCCCCAAGTTATCCTCGCTGACAATGGCACCAACTTCATTTCTCACATGGTGACCAAGCTTAATGAACTTATGGGAATCTGAGGAGTATTTTCAACACCCTACCATCCTGAGTCAAATGAAATGGTAGAGAGAGTTAATGGGACCTTAGTAGGCATATTGAGGAAATTGGCTGCTAGTTGCCCCACTGAGTGGAACACTTTCCTGCTGTCAGCTATCTTTGCCTACAATATTGACATCCACTCCTCTACAGGTAGATTGCCATTCCAACTCTTACATGGCAGGTACCCCGCGCTACCCTCTATTCTATGTTCCTGTGTTGGGGAAGAAGAAACCCAGTCACCCCATGTTTGTCAACAAAGGTTGGCCTGCACATTGATTCAACTGCAGTCAGAAGCCTATTCCAATGCATTGGCCAAGAAGATAAGGAGCTAGGAACTGATAACGTCCAACAGGCTCCTCTCCAGGAGTTCCAAGTAGGTGACTGGGTGCTCTTTCATAACACTCATGGATTTGGCAGAGCACACAAACTGGCTACCCTATGAATAGGCCCATTTAAAATAATTTCCTGAACGTCCACAGACTCCTATACTATTAAGGAGATTAAGGACAGACAGATGATCAACTGTGTACATAAAAAGTTCCTGAGGAAGTTTATAAAGAGCCCCCCTTCCAAAGAATAAAAGATACCACTGCAAATAGTCAATCATATAAAGTAGTGAACAGAAGGACTAAAACAAGAACCAAAAATAAAAAGTAAAACTATAACCAAGAAATAATGAAGCAAGGCTTTATTGGCTAGCTATTCAGAAGGAGCATTGTCTGTGGGAAGATGGGGGATAGAACAACGGTTTGGGGCAGAACAAGGACGTTTTGATGCATAGAGAGGTACCAGAGGAGCTACCAGCTCATACTTGTTGTTGTCCATTTGGTTGCAAACAAAAGCAAGGGCCACCAACATTTGGCACCAAGCCAATTGGGAATTGCAGGACTGTTGGCGCCAGAGTAAGCAACTGATTGTTTGTTGCCAATGTAGAGGTAGCCAGTGCTGCTCAAGTCTTTGAAAGAGTGGGGTATTCTTTAAGTCCTTTGACTTCTTAGGCCCTTAATCCAGAAAAGGTGGCTGATACAGTTTGAACCTGTGAACGCTCTTGTTTGCTTCTGTAATATCAAATGTGCTTTGAGTGCAATCATCCAGCAAGGTAAGTGTAACAACTTTCTGCTCAAAGCACTTCCACAAACCAATGTGGACCTTAGCACGCCCATACAACAGGGTTGGTGTAACAACCTGCTGCTTGATATTGCTTCAATCAGTGATGTGTGCCTTAAGCGCGCCCATTCAGCAGGGTTGGTATAACAACCTGCTGCTTAGTAGCGCTTTCAAGCATTTTTGCAAGGACATCAAATGTATTCCCGTACTCTAGTTGTGTATCCTTTTAGACTTGTACCATAGTGTGAACAGGAAACCTGAACTGGCGCCTTCCCATTGGCGTTATGTGTTGCTTCCTATGATGCTGGTCTCCATTGCGCTCAGATGTGCTGCCTGCAGTTACCAGAGGTTTCCAGTTGACTCTTTTTTTACAGGAAAATGTGTGCCCCCTGTAGTGAGCACCATTGTCATGCTTTTTGCTTTACAGCGCCACAATTATTGAGATTATAGGGCACAGGACATTTTCCAGAATACAGTCATATGTGAGGATATGAGTAGTATTGTATCAGAAGATCCAGGATTGAACAGAACCATGATTATTGCCCAGCAATGGCTTCTGATTGAGCAGAAGCACTTAAGGATCAGGATAAAGGTCAATCAGGTTAAGAATAAAATAAAAGTGGTTCAAAGATGATTTTATTGTAAATGATTAATTCTTCTTATACCTTCTGATAGGGTAATCTCTGGGCTGCTAGAAATGTCTTCTAGGACTACTAAAATGCCCTAAATTTGGGTAATTATTAATCTAGGTTTGGCGCTTATTGCATGTCAACCAATAGAATATCTTCATCTTCACCCAGCACAGGCAATCCTTGCTGGCGTGGAATAATTTAGTTACTTCAGGATCACTTCCTACTTTCCTGACATACTTCAAGCTTAATTCTTATTAATGTGATAAATATGGGAATTTGAGATTATGGGGAATTGAACCCAGCGCCTTGGCGCTCAATGTAAAAGTAAAGTGGTGCTTGCAATAATTTTCAGTTGGCACAGCGGCACTTGACGTAAAAGTAGTTTGGCACTTTGGTTCCTAATCTAATTGCTAGGCGGCGCTGCAGCGCTTGTGTATTTTTAAAGTGCTGCAGCAGCAAATCATGTATCATTTAATTGCCGCGGCGGCGCTTATCATTGGCTAGTTTAAGGCTCAGGTCAGCAGACTACTGCTGATACAATATGCATATAGTTTATACTACCAATTTATGTAATTTGGTAGCTGCAATTCATATCTGCAAGCTCTGTCATAATTAGTATCATTGTATTTTGTACTAATAATTTATGGATTTGGTTGTAACAGTCCCAATTTGTGAGCTCTGTCATAATTGGCATCATTGCTTGGTCAAAATTCCCAACAGGGACATACCAGTCCAACCGCACAAGGGCAAGCAAAGATTCCCCTCACTAACTAGATGCCCCCAGCCACCATGAGCAGAGAAGGCAGAGCCTGTGGTTAGGCAATCAAGCAGCACATCCTCCATGTAGGAGTAATGATAAGGAGCGCCTTTTGGGAAAGCTTCAAATATGGAATTAAGAAAGAATAGAAGTATATTTTATTGGATAATACTTTAGACTTATATAGACTTGGCTGTGGCGGGTATTTAGTTAGATCAAACCTAGGGGTTGGTCATGTGCTAGATGGGTTCAAGCCACTGGATACTTGGACAGTCAGGTGATATTGCTTGTTTACCATTCTTGGTATGTTGAACGGTATATTGGAAGGGGACTAAATTGGGCAATGGCAGGATGTTAAGTAGGTTGGCAGTAGCCAGAATGCTTGTACATCCAGACCCTTGACAGTAGCATGCTGGAAAAGAGACCTTAGACTGATAGGCCAGCCTGCAGAAGTGCTCAAGACAACGCCCTGCAAAACCCACAGCACCAGAAGAACGCACCTTGGGAGGATACCACATAAAGTGGGCAACAGACACAGACAAGGGAAGATACAACTGCAGGTTGTTATCCTTCACTGCCTGCACAAACAGACGCAGGGCCAAGGAGAAACAACGTGGTGTGTTGGCCTGAAGATTGAGCCCAAGGGTAGCAGAAACTCAGAGTCAGCAGACTGCTTCAATGCCCAGATGCAAGCAACCTCAAAAACGTTATGGTTGCACTGGATGATGGTATAGATGTGCTGCAAAGAAAATCCACTGGTATCTTTGACTGTGACGTGCAGAAAGAGATCAACCTCCCCAATTAGTCAATCCATGTTGTAACTATCAAGTAACAAGCTCCCAAGCAGATTGGCGTCACAGTGTTGTCTTTGGTAAACAATGCCTGGACATACACGTATAATGCATCTTTGTGATTGCTTACCCCAAACCAATTGATGATGGAAGGGTAATCAGAGGGCAGCTCCTTGGAGTTGCAACAAGTGCAAAGTAGTGCAGAGGGCGTTGTCAGTGGTGAGGAAGTAGTTTTGAGGACAATATTGTCAGACCAATCTTGTCAATCCTCAAAGCCAAGACAAGGAGGTCGGATTAAGGGCGCCTGAGGCTCTGCAAAAATAGAGTCAACCTCCCCTTCCCCTTCATTATGTGTGGCCAAGCTACACTCTGACCCCGCCACTGTGGTATTGCAGTGCTGGGTCTGCAGTGGACACCTGTTTGCGGGAAGTAGCTGATTTGGGAAGCAGACTCAGGAAGAGCGCAGCATGTGCATAAACACCTTACAATCTTTGGCTGGCATACTAGCCATTAGACCTTGGTAGACTTGGCGCAGGGAAGTTTGGTTGCTATTTTTGGCATTCATGGGAGGAAGATGAAGAGTAGCCCTGGTCAAGTGGGGGATATGTGAAGAATTGTTGACCAGGAATTGTGGAAAAGCTTAATTCATTAGGCAACCATTTACAATTAACCAGGGTCAATCAATTACCCTTTTGGAAATTAGTGTCATTTATCACATAATTAAATACATGATTAGTGATCCATGACGTTGTTGCCAAGGAATGGTCACACCATGTTGTTGTCACCCCATATACCAAGCGCTGCAATGCCAGCATTAATTATTCCTGGTGTCAGAGTGCCGCTTTAGTTTACTTCAAGCGCTGAGGCGCCAACATAATTAATTGCAAGCGCCAGAGCGCTGCAATAATTAACAACAAGTTCCAAGACACCAGCTTTGAGAAAGAATAACACCAAGGCGCCAGGGTTGATTCAAATGGTCAAGTCAACTCTTAGTTAGGACTGAAAACAGAAGTGATTGTATGTCTTAAAAAGGATCACTAATTAATGTGCTAGTAGAGGGTGTCCTTGTGCTAGGCATTGCGGGATTGTGCCCTAAAATGGCAGATTGCCCCTTTTTCTGTCAACCCAACTAAGACCCTACAGTGCGCTGGAATGTCCTAAAAGATATTTCCAGTGACTAATCATTAGTAATATTAGAATACCCCTATATAAGGTGTTGGCAGTAAACGCCAAGGGGCAGATTTTTGCAACCTACTTGTATAGGATTAAATAATAAATATTCATTATAAATCAATTGGTCAAATGTCCTTTGAATTCTCACATTCAAAGGCCTACAGTGAGTATGTTCCCCTGCCTTCCAATCCTTCTGTTGAATCTGCTGGTGAATGCTAATTTTCAACAAGCGTACTAATGAAAGCCTGTTCCAGATACTCTGGAAGCTCAGTCACCAACATGAGACTGAATGGGTAACTTCCTGCCTGCAGCTACTTTTGCATATAACATTGGGTACAATTGTGCCACTGGCAAGCCACTATTTAAACTGCTCTATGGTTGGTAACTAGGACTTCCCCCTTTACTACATTCCTTGGTAAAGCCCAGCCTAGCTGTGCCTCAGAGGCATACCTTAACAAGCTTGTTCAAACCCTTATTTGCTTACAATTGGAAGCCTACACAGTAAACTTAAGCCATAAGTTGCAAGACCTAGAACAAGCTGCATCCAAACGCCCTTCTCTACCCACTTACCTGGTAGAAGACTCAGTCTACTTCTTCAGCAATAGAGGGTATGGTTGCAAATCCAAACTTGCCTCCCTTTGGCAAGGCCAGTTCAAGTTATCCAGAAGACTGGCCCTGACTCCTATACCCTTAAGGAGCCCCATTCTGGGCAATTGATTACTAGAGTACACTCTCAGTATATGTGTGCTGCTCCTAGTGATCAATAGTAAGCCCCAATGAGGACAACAACCCAAAAAAACAAAATCCTAATTAAAAAATTACATGGGTTGTTGTCCTGTTTGTGATAGTGATGCACCAAAGTATTAGGGTTAAGAATGAAAGAACAAAGTGTTTATTGGAGACTGACATGACTCTTCCAATGCCACATCAACTGTTCTACCACCAGCATGGCTGCCAGGAAACACAACTGGTTGCCTCCTGATCTGTGAAGCCAATGACCAAGGATTGGGCAACAAACCCCCACCATTGTGAGATTCCAAGCCCTTTTAAATCCTTTTGTCTAATCCAGTGGAGGGAAATGTTGCAGATCATGAATGGATTAGACACTAAGATGTCCACTTAGGGATTGACCAACAAAACAATTGCGCAATTTTTTTATCTCAACCTTGTTTTTACAGGGTTAATTACATTAAAAATGCCTAAAAACAGGTGTTCAAGGCGCCTTTTAAATGTGCATCAGGTGTGGGCTTTACTTCCAAGGTTATAAATAGGACAATGTAGATTTTGCCACTTGCCTCCATTAGGCAAGGCGCATGAAACCAGTTTTTCTCTTGTGTGTCTCTTTCTGCTGTACCTTTCCACTCCCCTCCTTTAGTAAAGTCCTTCTGCCTGTGCCTTCTTTCCTCTTGTGGGAATTCCCTTGCCTTTTACTATATAACTGCAACACTATCTAAATAAACACCAGTTTTATCATTAAATACTTATATTATTATATCCTACCCAAGGCTGACACTATACCAAATACAGGTATAGTATTAAGAGTTAGGATCATTTACTAACTGTTTGTAGAAATAGCACCCTTTACTGCTACAAATATGGTACAGACCTAGGGAAATTGAGAAGATTGTGCTTTTCTGTTGAATTGACAATTGCTTTAAGACTGGTCTACACCAAGAAAGCAGGCAGTTTAACCAAGCTAGTATCTCCCCTGTAGTTGGAGAAGATTCCCAAGATGAGGAGAGAGTTCCTGGAGCAAAGGCCACCACAAACTGCTCATCTATGGTGTTTAAAAAGTCCTCCAGGTTTTGAAAGGGTTGCACCTGGACGCAGCCCACCTTTTTTGTAGGCCTAGGGAGAATATCCCTATCCAAGGCTATCAGGACTCCTTGGACCTTTACACATTGACTCAGCAAGCAACTTTATCTAGCTTTGTAAAGGAGGTTCTTTGGGCTTTGGGATGTTTGCTGCAACAGAGACTATCCTGGTCAGATGGGTGGATTTTGATAACTTTGAATAATGTCTTCAGTGTGTGTTTCAAGAGGTAATGAAGAATTACTCTGTATATGAGATTTCTATTTAGTGCCCATGGTGATGACTGGGAACCTGGCTCTTAGAGAGACTAGCCATTGTGACTTCAAGCAGAAAGAAAACATGAGAGTCTTCTTGGACTGGGTTATGTCAGACTTTAATGAGATTGAGGGTTAAATTCCAGTTGATTATGCCCTTTGGGGGAATCTTTTTGGGATTGCATAACTTCTAAAAACATCTCAAAGTTCAACAGGGGAAGAATGTTGCATTCATAAGAGATATTGAGAACCACCCATTCAAGAAGAAGATAGCCACCAAAGAGAATAAATACCAAGAAAAAATCAATGATTTTGTTTAGGCCAAATACAATCTTATAGAGCTTGTGGAATACATCAAGAAGATTGCAAAAGCTCTTAATAAAACAAGGTACTTACAGTCTAGTTTTCAAATAAATGGATAGATCATTGTCTAATTTTTATATGTTTTTTAATTATAATGTTTTTGTAAATAACTAGTTTAAAGAATTCATAAATACTTTGTAATTATATTTTATAAAACATGAATTTTTATTAGCAGTTTGATTCCTTAAGCTGTATTATATGATTTATGTTGCTATTTCACTGGTAAAAAATATGTATTTTTTAATATATAAAGATAATTTATGCCAGTTTTTATGATTATGATATTTTTATGCAATGTGTGAATTTTTATGTAGTAATTTTTTGCATATAAGGCTTTTTATTTTTTTATAGGTGGGAGAATAAATTTATAGTAAAGATATTTAATTACATGGTAAAATAAAATAAAGGTGCATTTTGATTACTTCTTTTAGCTGTCATGTATAATTGTTATAGTTTTTAAGGTCTATGTAGTTACGTTACCCTAAAAATTATTTTGAAAGTTAATTTTTTATTAAGTAAAATGTTTAGGGAACATGTTTCTGCTTATTAAAAAGTGCCAACATTTAGTAGTATGTATGTGCAAAAACTAAGTCTGACTTTTCAATGATGTCAACATTAGAGTGTATTTTAATTCTTACTATCAATATACAGTAAGTTGACTTGTATAATGAGTTAATTCTGGTAGTTGCCTGTCTCAAAGGGGGTTGGGGAGGCTGGGATGGTTGACTGGGAAGAAGCAGCAAGAGCCAACTGCTTCATGTGCTCAGAATCTTCTTCTGTCATATAGGAGAACTTGAAATACAAAATGTTTAATCAAGGGGAAGGCATGACTTTTTCTTGACTTACATTATCATTTTTTTATGATATGATAATATCAGAAAAGTTTTTTACAAAGACAGAGATAAAAGGCTCAAACCCATTCTCAAATCAGGTGCACAGTCTATTTTAGATGGCAGAGGCCTGGCGTCTGAGGGCTTCCCTGGCTTTAAATAAACATACATCTTCAAAATGCACATTGGCATGATTAGTAGGATAGGTCCAGCAGGTATGACCTGTGTCCACTATTTCTTTATATATGTACTCACTCTTTTCTATCTCTGTTTTTAATACAGCTATGTGCACATCTTGTTAGGTATCTCACTCTTCCATCATGGTCTTAAGCCCCTTCTGGTAAGTAGACCCATTAGCAGGAGTTGTAGACGCATATTAATAATTCACTCTCAACAGGGAAACAGCCAGCAAACCTCTCCAAAAAAATCTGTACAGAATTGAGAATTTTTTAAGCATCAGAGTGAATTTGTTTTGTTCCAGAGTCTTAGATACTTGCTTAAACCTTCATTTATGTTAGTGAAATGATACCATTGTAAGTTCTCATAGCCTTTTTTGATGAGACAAACAATATTATAATCATAGGGATCAGTATCTTCCAAGATGGGCCCATCAAGAACTTGATTATTCAATATTCTTGTGGAAACTACAGTTATGTGCATCCAGAGATTAGCAGTTCTCCAATTAGTAAATATTTCATGAATTCCTAGTTATAGGATCAGCTAGACTAGGGGCATTTAAAGAGCACACTTCATTATATCCAACATTATGGTTTGTGCTCTGTCCCCATTGACTGAGGTGAGAGAACCAGATTATGTTTTAGTAAGAGGGGGTCATGGTTAACATGAGCTCACAGGGTTGCAGCTACTGTGGACCTTACAAAACCCATTCTGTTTTCAATTTCCCCAAGGGACATAATCATCTCTTGCTTTTTTATCATTTGCTAGAAAATTTTGTAAGTGATAAAAATTTGCATCTTGCAGGCTGATTAGCTGGAGGAGGGCATTTTCTTGCTTGTATCTGGATGCTATCATCTGATGGGTCATTTCAGGATTTCCGCTTCTCCAAGTGATAGCTGGGCTTGATTGGCTACTGTTTTATCCTAGTGCTAAAATGTAGTTCTGGTTGGTAGAAGCCTGTGTATGATGTAAAAAGAAAACCATTCTGGACAAGGAAGAAAGAACACACTCCTAGGATATGCTTTAGGTGAGATATGAAGGTTGGAGGATACCATAGACAGAGGCTTTACCACTGGAAGACCCAGTGTAGTCCTTCATGATTTCATCAATTGCTGGGAACATATTGTTGAGCTGGTTGCTATTAGACAAAGAAAGTACAATGATTTTTGATAAAAATAAATTCAATATGAGAAGTGTATATTTTTGTAAACCTTATTGTTAACTATATCTAATTTGGTGAATATTAAGGTCAAAAATTTAGTTTTCCTAAAATAAAATTGAGAAATTTTTGAGAATCTCTGTGATTCCCAAAAGAATTGGCATGAACCCACTTTAGATCTTTTTCTGTTATTTTAAGACACCCATGAATTAAATTTGATTCAAATCCTTCTCATTTGTGATTTGAAATTTTCTTATTAGATCTGAAAATACCACAATTTTATTTAGTTAATTATTTCAGGTTGCCTATGATTCATTATACCTACAGAGAATATCAAGCTGTATTCTAGAATTATATATCTTTGATTCATGGATCCATTATTTTCTTGATGATTTTTGTCTTAAGTTAGCTGTATTATCTGCACTTGAGATTTGAAAATTGATAATTTAAATAAATAAATTTCAAGTTACATGGCTGTTTTTATTTACTTTTTCACTCAGCTGAGTTTCTCAAAATTGTGATTTAAAATTTGTTTCTTGGATTTATCAACCCTTCATTTTTGCCATTATGTTCTTAATTTACAATATTTATAGAGTGTCATAGAAAAGGTATTGCTGATGGCATACTTGATGTACTATCTTAAATATTTCAAAAAGTAAAAGGAGAGTTATATAAAAATAAATGAGCTATAAACAGGTTTTGAGAGAGAGAGAGAAAGGGTTTTTATGAGTCACTTAAAAATAATTCATATTCTTTTCAAACCCCTTTTTAGATTTAGGTTAAAAAATCTAGGTCTAAAAAAGCTGTCTTGAAGCCAAAGATTTGCATGTTAATCTTTCATATTCAATGAACAATGATGAGCTTAATACTTCACCTTTGACATTTGAGGATGTTAAGGAGTACTCCAACTTAATTCATTGCATTTTTTTGTAAAGATGTCATGAAGACAATGAGAGCTGATACCACTAAAAAGTAGTAGGACATGTTCATGAAGATAAGTTTTTACAAAAGCTTATACTTTAAACAGGGTAAATAATCTTTTTTAAACAACAACTTTTTTTCTGAAAATAACTAAGAAATCAATTATATGAGCCAAAGATAGGGTAATTGCAAGTATAGCTTTGGGGCTGATATTACTCTCCCATACAACTTATTATAGTTGATTCTTAGCTTGTTAAATTATATAAAAGGTTTAAATCAAAAAGACAAGTAACAAAAGTAAGGCTTATTTTTATCATTTTTATAAGTTAAATTAAAAAATACTTAATAAAACTATACTGTATACTAATATTTAAAAATATTTAAGATCATGTATTAAATCATATCAAAACAGTTAGCAGGCTTCAAAATGCTCAAACTGGTCTTGATTTAACCCAATAAATAATTCTCTATGTGATGCATTGCCACCTTGATTCCTTTTTACCCATTTACTTTTATAATTTTTACTTGATTATCACAAAATAGGGTGTTGCAACATCTTCAATTACTCCCTCTTGGGGAATTAATGCCCCAAGTAAATCACCAAGCGGCTCACTGAATGGTTCACCGACCAGCCAATAAGACAGTGGCACCTTTATCAGTTAACCATCTATGACAGGGATCCCTCAATCCAGGTCCTAAATGGAACACAACTTGATTAAGCCTCGTGACTCAAGAGGAACATTACTCAGATAAGCCCTGTGGCCGCCATGACGCACATGGTTGATATGTGGCTTATCATGATACTATATATTAACCTATATTCATATTCAATAAATTATCACTCTCTTCTTAAATCTTCCCCTTTATTTTGTTTATTATACTTCCCAGAAGTATAAACTCAACAGTGGTAGCATAGGTAGGTTATCCATACCTACCCAACTCAAAGGAAAAATTCCTCCCAAGAAAAGAACACAAGCAATGTCACTCCCTAATGGCTGGAGAGATTACAAAGTAGGACAAGACGTCCCCCTGGACTTGTCATCTACAATAATCTCCTTGTGCCCATCAACCAGTACAACGCCCTCAAGACCCACAGTCTGTTCTCTACCACGCCAACTACAGCAACGTCTACGCAACCTGAGATACCCAACATTGTGTTTTAATGCTTACAAACCGCTGAGATTGGCACCTTTGCAGGACTACACCGTGAGAACGCCTCTCTTTGGATCAACAGCACTGAGAGAAAGTTTGCACAAGTGGAGTACCCCCAAAGACTCTGGGTTAGTGAAGTTGCCCTCCGTGCAACAGGAACTGCCTTGCGTTTTGTTACCAAATGGCTAGCGCAACACCCTGAACAGAAGGAAAACTGGGAAGTGTTCAAAGCTGCATTCCTTGAAAGATTCTCCATGAAGGACTCAGACGTAGTAATCATGGCCAAACTCTGAACCTTCAAAATGACAGGAACCATCAAGGAATACATTGCCGTGTATGAAGGACTGCGTGAACGTGCGCCCAACACCATCAATTTTGATGAACCTGGACCACACCTGGACTTCTACAATGGCCTTCCTACACATATTAGACGTCAGTTCAACATGACCTGCTGCAAGAACCTCAAGGATGTGTTCCTAGAAGGAAAACACACAGCTCAGAAGTCTGACAATATGCACACCTCCAACAAGCGCAAGGACAACCCTGCAGCTAAGAGAGAGCCTCGCCCCAATAAGCAAAACAACCGAGCCAACAGTACCCAACCTTGACACGGGAATTGCACTGCACAAGCCAACCAGGCCAGCACTGAAGATACCAACAAGGAGGGAAAAGCTCAGGGGAGTGCTTAGGCAAGCCGCCCTCCCCCTCTACACAAGACTTGTACAGAGAACAGGACGTGGACTCCATCACCATGATCCAAGTTCCCTCCAGCAATCCTCTCCTGTTTGCCGCCCAATCTGGAAATAAACTCCTTACCTATCCTTTCTGTTTTTGCAGATACCAGGGCACAGCGCTATTTGACACTGGAGCCAATCAATTGCTTGTTAACAAGAGTTTTGCAGACCTCATGAAGTTACCTACCATTTGAAGTAACATCAAGAGAGTTGTCATGGCGGACAACCGTAGCACACCAGTTACCCATGAGACCAAACCTTTCTGGGCACAAATTGGAGACGTCCAAACAACAATTAGTGGCCCCATCATCCCAATCCCAAAATATGATATCATACTTGGATTAGATTGGATGCAAAAGACAAAGCCTCACATTGACTGGGACAGTGCCACCCTTACAATCCAGCGAGGAGAAGTCCACCATCACGTGTACCTGACACACCTTGACACTCTCATGAGGGACCACATATTTGTAAAGATCATGGAGACGGAGAAAGAAACTGACATCAGCAAAATCAATTAGAGCATGTGTATGTATGAAGTCATCCACTTCAAAAATACAGAAATTCAACACAAACAGAACCCAATTAGAGACCAGCTAGTCAACAAGTTTCCCTCTGTATTCCAAGAATCACTACCCGGACTGCCCCCTGATTGGGGTATCCAACATGAGATTGACCTAAAAGGTAGTGTGTCTAAAGCACAACCTATCTACTGCCTCACACTACAAGAAGATGTCGCTCTGAAAGCCTACCTTGACAAAGCACTCAAGAAAGGCCTCATCAGACCTTCAAAGTCACCCTTTGGTGCTGCTGTCTTCTTTGCAGCAAAGAAAGATGGATGCCTTCACCTAGTCACAGACTACAGGGCCCTCAACGAGGTCACAATAAAGAACAGGTATTCCCTGCCCTTAATTGATTACCTTTTTGATGCCCTGGGAGGGGGTCCCAAATCTTCACCAAAAATTGATTTGACAGCAGGATATCACCAAATTTGCGTGAAACCTGAAGACATTCCAAAGACTGCATTTTGGACCAAGTATGGATCTTTTGAATTTGCTGTCCTCAATTTTGGCATGATGAACGCCCCCAGTACCTTTGTAACTTTCATGAATGAAGTATTTAAGGAACACATTGGGAAAAGAGCAATCATCTACCTGGATGACATCATTATTTATAGTCCCAACCTACAACAACACTGGGAAGACGTCCACGCAGTCCTCTGCACCCTGCAGGAAAACCAACTGATTGCCAAACCATCCAAATGCGAGTTCTTCTCAACTGAACTCCCCTTCCTTGGTCACATAATTAGCAAGAACAGTATCAAGCCCAATCCAGACAAAATATGCGCTATAACAGAGATGTCAGCCCCAAGAAACAAGAGCAAGCTCCGTACTTTCCTTGGGATGGTAGCTTATGTACGCAGGTTCATCCCTGAATGGGGCGCCCTAACAGCCCCCTATCAGCCATCACGGGGAAAACAACCAAGTTCGTCTGGACACCCTTATGAGATCAACATTTCCGCCAGCTGAACGAGCGCATGGTCACTGCTCCCATCTTGCAATATCCAAACCGTGAGGGTATCTATGAGCTAGAAACTGACACCTCTGATTATGCCATAGGAGGAGTCCTCTGTATCCAAACGGCCCAGAAAGACTTCCTCCCTGTAGCATATGAATCTAGGAAACTATTGGACGGCAAACAAAGATACCCTATACACAATAAGGAGTTGGTTGCCATCATACACTGTCTCATGAAATGGCAATGTTATCTAGAAGGAGTTCATACTTTCAAAGTACTCACTGACCACAAGTTATTGGTATTCTTTAAAACACAACAACACCTGTCAAGAAGACAAGCCAAATGGATGAGTCTCATACAGAGATACCCCATGCAAATTGAATATAAACCAGGCAGAGAGATGCTTACTGCAGACACCCTATCAAGGCTATACAATAAACACATCCTCCACACTGATGGTGACCCCGACTGGCCCATGTTAATCATGGGGAGTCTCCAGGAAGGGTTCCCACCTGGCACACCAATGGACATCCAAGAGAAAGTCCTCAAAAACAAACACCTGTTCAAAAACGTATATGGTACCCTCCACCAAATCCTTCCAAATGGTGACACAGTACCCTACATTCCATCAACACAAAAGATTGACACAATCCTCCGATATCACAGAGACTTGGGACACACCTGTAGCAGAAACTTGCATGAATATATCAAGACTTGCTACTGGTGGCCCAACATGCTAGATGATATCAGAGAAGTACTAGAACAATGTGAGGTCTGTGAAAAGTACGCCCAAACCAAAGCACCACCCAAGTCAGTAGTACCCGTATCCATCACACAACCCTTCAAGGTATGGTTGTTGGATATTGTGGGACCCATGCCTGGTGAAAACAAGGGCAAGAAGTACATTATCACAGCCATTGACTATGCAAGCAGATGGCCCATAGCACAAGCTACAAAAGAGCACAAAGGCAATGATGTGAGACAATTCATTGGCAAAAAAATCATAGCTAAGTTTAGAAAACCTGACCTCTTAATCACAGATGGGGGCACTGAACTCAAAGCTATTGACACCAACATATACCTCGCCAAAAATGGAATAAAACATGTCACAATCAGCCCATATCACCCCCAGGCAAATGAACGTGTAGAACAACTAAACAGCTCTCTAGTAAAAGCCCTCAGTAAGCTATTGGCCAACAATCCAAAAGCCTGGGTCAACATGTTGCCAACCGCCCTTATGGTCTGCAGAACACGAGTCAACCACAATACAGGCAAAAGCCCCTATGAATCTGGCTATGGTCAGAAACCTTCACTTGTCAGTACAACCACGAGATCATGGCTGCCACTTCCAAAGAAGATACCAGACAGTAATGACCCAAAAGTACTACAAGCCAGAAAGGACCAAGAAGTGATGGAACAACAAAGGGTTCAGCGGGAAGCAATCCCATTGCAACAACAAAGGTTCCAAGTCAGAGACAAGATCTGGGTTGTCAATCACAATCAGCACAAATTAGACCCAGGATTGCGCGGACCAGGCATTGTCATGGAAGTGAACCCATTAACACCTACCTCATCAAAGGGATTGGAGCTCAAACTGAACTGAACTGAAACAGATGCACCATGACCGACTCCGCCTATGTAAAGCAACAGCAGCCCAGAGAAACTCAAGACTCCCTGTTCCTAACGCCAAACTGGGTCAATACCAGGCCCGTATTCCAGATACCCTCAAGAAGGTTCCCAAGGCTCCGCCTTCCAGCACCCCAGGGGGAGATGTTGCAACATCTTTGATTACTCCCTCTCGGGGAATTAACACCCCGAGTAAATCACTGAGCGGCTCACCGAATGGTTCACCGCCCAGCCAATAAGCCGGTGGCACCTTTATCAGTTAACCATCTATGACGGGGAGCCCTCAATCCAGGTCCTAAATGGAACACAACTTGATTAAGCCTTGTGACTCAAGAGAAACATTACTCAGATAAGCCCTGTGACCGACATGACGTACATGGATGACATGTGGCTTATCATGATACTATATATTAACCTATATTCATATTCAATAAAGTAACATTCTCTTCTTAAATCTTCCCCTTTATTTTGTTTATTATACTTCCCAGAAGTATAAACTTGACAAGGGGTTAAAGGTAAATTAACTCAAAACCAATGAAAAATTCCCTTGGTATTTTTGATATTTGGGGTTGTAATTAATAGTTTACTTGGAAATTTTTTACTGTTAAGTAAATTAGTGAAAATCATAGGTTGGCTCGGCTTTAGAGTGAAATATTCGCTTTAATTCCTGGAAGGGGTGGATCTCTCCAAATGGATAGATTACATGATTATCAATAGCCTCTTTAAAATTGCAATTATAAAACTTTGAGGGGAGTATATTCTCTATGATGCATTTCGAAATAAATGTTCGCAGCGTTTGCTTTGCGTACACATTCTATAGCTTGTCCACTTAACCATAGCACGAACAAAGACAGAAGTCCTTAACCAGATCCAAAGTGAAACTTGGCTTGCTCTTGTCGTACTTCCTAGTTCGCATTTTTTTATCAAATCTTGGATCACAAAGGAAATAATGCGGTTTCCAAACGTCCAAAAAAGAACGAACATTGATGCAAAGGTAATGTATTCAAGTTTCAGCTTCAGCATATAAATGGACACAAGTGACCGCATTTTTCCGGCATGTGAATTGACTTTATAATGGTATCTAAACAGCTGCCAGGGGTTACAGGATAAATGGAGCTGATTATATGGCTAAAACATTATGGTATGTGCAGTAAATAACACTTGAATAGAATTCGAGGAAATCTGTATTCAAATTGGTAGGCACACTTACAGCAGCTTTGATCCAAAATAGATGCTATACACAGAAAATGATAGAGCAGTTAAATAAGTGGAGTGGGTATGAATCCTTATATCGACGCTAAAAAGCGGCTGTGTACACGTTCTAACATGAAACAGGACATAATCTTGTCCAGTGGTTATGGAAATAAGGCTAATGCTCCATTTATTTGTCTACATCTTTCCACTAGTATTTGGCGCTACTCCAACAATAACAGTTGACAACAGAAGCCAAAGGCCCATTAATATATATAAAAGTGAGTCTGTCTGTCTGTAATGTCACCTCGAGTGGGCTCAAGCCGTAAGGGATTTGACTGAATTGATTTTTTAGTTAAATTTGATTTTAAAAGTTGATTGTTAAGCCAAAAGCTCAATTTGGCTCATCCTTACATTCAATCCCTTACATGCATCTTTGAAAGTACACGGATTGAATTCAGTGGAGTGTAGTCTAAATCATGTTGAACTGAAATATAAGCCACTCGAACTTTAATAAAGTTGTATTTAATTACTTGAATTTTAAATTAGTAGCTAACACCATTCAACCATATCAAAGTGGCTTATCTTTCTAGATTACCCGACTCTAGAATGGGTGGATTAAAACTGGAAGAGAAGCAGCAATTGATTTAGATTGTTTTATATGATTGGATGATTATGCTCTGCTGATGATTGAATTGACCAATGAAAAGAGAGCTTGGTCAATTTAAAGTGATACGGTTTAAATTATAAATATAAATATTAGTTTAAAGAAGGAGATGGTTGGCTTGGACATTTCGAAATTATTAATCTTCAAGTGAGATAATAGACTATTCCAACTGGATGCATCACCTGATCCAATTGGCTGCATATTGTTCAGAGTAGACCTTGCTTGACATAGCTTCATCCCAAAAGAACATCAGTGGAGTAAACTAACTATGATAAAGTTATGTTTCCATATGATGATTTTCATGAAATTTAAAGGACGTAGATCAATTTTTCAGATGATTCCAATCAAAATGGTACCAAACATGATAGCTCTAGCTGCTCTAGATGCTGAGATATATAGTTAAGTGCTGGAATCGGGTTCGCGTCATAATCAAAGGCTCGGACTCGATTTGATATTATCTAAAGTTACTTTTAATACACACTACAAAAACTAAAATCGATGTATCTCAGTGAATACTAAGCCAATTTTGATGTCCAATAGCTAATTTAAAAGCTGCAGATCAGCTCTACGTTTTTAAAGACATTAAAAATCAATTACTAAATTATAAAATAATTAGTTTAGCCTTACTAAACTTAATAGTGATACTACACTTATTTAGATTTAGTTTTTATTTATACTTGAAATATACAATTTTAATTTTAAATTTAAATAAATATAATTGAAATTACTTTTTAATAAAGCAATCAAATAAAATTTTAATTAAACATGCAATAAGTAATACAAGCCTAAAAAGACAATAAAATAAATTTAATTGATTTATTAAATTTAACTTTAATTCTGTCCTTGGACGGGGCAACCACCTAGTGCTTTCAGAAGAAGGGCTCTTAATTGCCAGCCAAAATCATTAAAACTATACGCCAAAGTATGAAACTTTAAATCAAGCGGATGAGGATCAAGACTCCTAGTCTTAATAATATATTATATTCAATGACCCAGTTTGTAAAATTTAAAGCTATTTTATTATATATTTATAAATATCTTAATTAATTTTTTATGATATAAAATTTATAATAACCTATCAACAAAAGGACTTAAAGTTAGCAACTACTCTCAGATGAATCAAAATCTCAGTTTGGTTCTTTATCTCCAAATCCATAATAACCTGAATAATATCATTTTGTGTGAGGCTCCATGTATGTACAAAAATTAATATGACTGGCCTTTTAGTTGATTTTTGGCTGTGTTTCAGAAATAAGGAAGAGATAACAAGATACCAGCTACCAAATTAATCATAATCTGATAATTTTCTATTTTATTTGTATAACCTGATTTAAATTGCTTATGAGTCCCCTTTAAACCTTTTTACATTTATAATAAAGGAAAATTAGTGGAGATGGTGTAATAACAGTAGGCTTCAAAGTCAATATAAAATTACTTTGGTGGTACTTGAAATCCTGTTACTTATGTAGTCTGGTTCTCAATTAACAACACATACTAATAATACACCCTAGATTTTGGATAAAAATGATAAGTTTTATAAAGCCCATATCTTTGGTACCCACCTTATTTCCAACACTTTAATTTCTGAAAACAATTCCAAACTTGTGAAGTCATGAGGATTCTTTTAGAGTGGAATTTATATTTGACCTTCTTAAAATTAATTGATAATCTCATAATTTATTTTCTAAAAGCAATGGTGCTTGAAATAATATGGGTACTGTCACAACATCTACAATTACTCCCTCTTGGAGAAGTAATTCCCTGAGTGATTTCCTGACTGATAATTAATTTGTGGTACTCTTATATAAACACCCATCTTATATGGGGGTCAAAAATTTTAAATCATAATTGGATTACTACCTGTACAAGCCCCATGGCTACCATGACATACATTGGCAGCATATAGCTTCCTGTAATACTATATAATCCTTAATATTCATATCAAATAAAGTATCATTATGTTCTTAAATTTCCCCTTTATTTTGTTTATTATAATTCCCAGAAGTATATACCCAACAGTGATAGCACAGGTAGGTTATCTACACCTACGCAAATTAAAGAAAAAAATCCTTAAAAGAAAAAACCCAGCAGATGGCACTCCCTACTGACTGGAGAAGATATAAAGAAGGTCAGGACATTCCCATGGGGTACACTGTCTTCAACAATATTCTTGTACCCACTAAGCAGCATGACTTTCTTAGCACCCAAGAATTTCTTAACCTGCTCTCATACCAAGACATACCTAAAATAACCAATATTGTATTTCAATATATCTGCTCAGCAGTGTCGTAACCTAAGGCGCAGCACAGATACACAACAGGGAATCCTAACCTTGGGATTGGATTTGTACTAAGTCTTGGTTAGAATGGCAGGGAAGGCTATGTGATTACCTTGTGGCCCTGATTGAATAATATCTGCTAGACGTGGCTAGAGAGGCACCAAAGTACGTGAAGACACAAAGACAAAAATGTGAATAGAACTTGAATTTTATTGGTAGAAGTGAAATGGAATATATGCTGTATAGCTTTACCACAAAACAGTACATGGAAGGTAGGATCACTTGCCACAAGCATGAGTGGGACAAATGAGTTGCGCAGAATCAGAAAAGTGAACAATTTAATTTCCCAATTTGGATCCAGACTCATTTCAAAGGGCAAAAGCAAAAGAGAGAGATTTGTCCTTGAAATAACCCATTGAAGGTGAAATCAAAACACAGTGAATGGCGGCATTTACAACATTGCCCCCCTTTAGATTGGCCTTAGGGGGTGGTACTTGCGGAGAAACTTGGCATGCACCTGGGCAAACAGTTGACCACTAGAGAGAAGTTTCACAGTGTACTCTGATCATTGCTTGAAAGTCACTTCCAGAGGTCCAACCCACAATGTATCTAACTTGTGAGTGTGTCTTCCTACTCTATGCTAATAGTAGAGAACATGGTCCTCAATATTGAACTCAGGCAAGGGAGAGCATCCAGCATTGTCAGAAGAGAGCTCAAGAATTTTAGTCTTGTACACAGAGGTATATGCAGTAGCTTGTATATCAATGATGTTGTTGACTAACTCTTTGATATGGCCATCTGAGTTCACAGCCTTATCAGAGAAGATGAGGGGAGCCCCCAGGAGCAACAGAGTGGCGGCCTCACACCCATACAGCATAGCAAAGGGGGAGTACCTGGTGACACAGTGTTTGATAAGGCAATATCAAAGAGAGCAGCAGGTAAGTATAGATCCCAGTTTGCAGCGTCATAATAAGTGAGTTTCCTCATGATAGAGACCAGAGTCAAGTTTGCACGCTCAATTGCCCCATTGATAGAAGGATTATAGGGGGCAGAGAAAGACTGGTGAGACCCCAAGGCTTCAAAAACAGAGGTTACCAACTTGGTGTTGAAGTTAGTCTCATTGTCAGATAATAACACTTGAGGACAGCCATGACAAAAGAATATGTCTTGCAACAGAAAGGCAGTAGTGGTCTTGGCAGTGATGTCCTTAGTAGGACGAGCTTCTACCCACTTGCTAAAATGATCAACAGCAATTAGGATAAAGCGGCAACCAGAGCAAGAGCAGAGGAGAGTCCCTACAGCATTAATGCTGACAGTATGAAAGGCGTGTTGAGGGGGGACTAGCTTGAACTTGTGTGAGACAGCTCGTGGTTGCTGGAGCTGGCAATCATGGCAACTAGCAATGACATCTGGAATCAGCAGGCAAAGGTTCTCCCAGAAATAGTTTTTCTGGAGCCAGTCATAGGTCTTGGCAATTCCCTCATATTCCGTATCTTTATGAGCTTGAAGCACCAACAAAAGGCAAAGACTAGGCAGTACATAAGGTAGATAGCAGTCTTGTACTTTCTTGAAAAGCTGGTTGTCACAAATGGGCGTGTCTTCAGATAGTTTGGATAGGGCAATACAAACTTCTTCCATCTTGTTCTCCCAGGAGAAAGGATACCAAATTAGTTCATATAGTCAATCAGCCTCAGCAGAGTGTAGCACGAGGATGGACATTCTGGACAATCCATCAGTGTTTTGATGTTGAATCTGGGATGGTATAGCACAGTAAAGTTGTAGCCTTGCAGGTGCAGAGCCCATCTAGCTAATTGTCCTTCTGGTTCCTTAAGCTGTTGTAACCGCTTAAGCAAGGCATGGTTGGTGACCACTGTGAAATGGGTGCCATATATTTAATGGCAGAACTGCTTGAGGGCATGCAACACAATGAGACATTCTTTCTCTGTGACACTGTAATTCTTCTCATTCTTGTTGAGGACATAAGAGGTATAAGCTACAGGATGATCTACACCCTCATCATCTAGTTGAGCCAAGATAGCCCTGATAGCCAGGTCACTAGCATCAGTATATAGGATGAATTCCTTATTCTAGTCAGGATATACTAGGATGGGAGCCTCTTTGAGCTTTTGCTTGATGGTCTGAAAGGCTTGTTGCTGGCTAGCAGTCCATTTGAAAGGGATGTTACACTTTAGTTGGACTAAAGGCTCACTAGTGTTGGAAAATTTGGGAATGAACTGTCTGTAGTATCCCATCATACCCAGAAAGACTTGAACCTCTTGCAGATTGGTGGGTGTAAGCATTTTGTCAATGGCCTCAACTTTCTTGGTCATTGGGCAAATCCCGGTCTGTTTTACCTCATGGCCCAAGAATTCAAGGCATTCCTTGAAGAAAGCACACTTGGATGGTTTCAACTTAAGGCCAGCCTCTTGAATCTTTATGAACACTTCCTTGAAAGGAGCCAGGTGATCTGTAAAGGTAGCGCTGAAGGCTGTTATATTGTCTAAGTACACTAGGACACATGAGAGCTTCAAATCACAGAGGATGGAGTCCATGGCTTGTTGGAAAGTAGCTGGGGCATTTCAGAGCCCTTGTGGCATGCATGTAGGCTCAAACAGTCCTTTGGAAGTGATTAGTTCAGCCTTTTGTCTATCCTCAGGAGAGAGATCAACTTGCCAGTATCCAGAAGCTAAATCCATAGCAAAGAAGAACTTGGAGCCACCAAGGCGGCAGAGAGCATCATCAATGCATGGTAGGGGATAGGAATTCTTTTTGGTTAAGGAGTTCAAGCGTTGGTAGTCCATCACAATATGATGACCTCCATCCTTCTTTTTTAGTATGAGCAAGGGGGAGGCCCATGGACTTTGGGAAGGAGCAAGTAGTCCAGTGTCTAGAATTTGTTTGAGCTCTTTAGACACTTGAGCGTCTTCCACACAACTGCGGCAATAAGGTTTAGTGCAGAAGGGGGGAGCATCACCAGTATCAATATAGTGAATGATACATTTGGCTAGACCATAATCAGTGCTATCTTTAGCAAAGATATCTGAAAAATGATCTAGAAAATTCAGCACCTCCTTCTGTTCTACTGGGGATAGTTGCGGGAAATCTTGAGCAGTGAACAAGGACAGGACTTGGGGCTTGTCTTCAGGTAAATTGAAATCCTGAAACGTGCCAAAGGGATGTATCAACAGGACATTGGGGGCATTCAACAACTTGCCATAGCTAACAACCTGCCCTCTAGACACTTTTATGGGGAGAGCAGTTAAGTTGGCAATCAGCAATTGAACAGGGTCTTTATGAGAGACATCCAAGATTCCTGGGCATAGGTAGGGCTCGTTGCATCCTAGAGAGAGAGGAGAGTATAACTCTAGAAACATACGCTCAGGTAGCTCATAAGATATTTGTGAGTCTAGGATGGCTTGAGACCCAGGGGGAATGGTTACAGCAGAAGTGGCCAAGAGAGGAATCCCTTCAGATGCAGGGCAAGCCATAGGGGGACACTTCATGTTGGATGAATGTGTACAGTATTTTAGGGTGAAAACACCAGTGAGATACTCTAAGGCACACGTCTTGAGGCACTTCCCTGTGACTTTGACAGGCTCTTCAAAGATCAGAGGGACTTTGTACCCTAGTATGGAGAGGTAACCATCCTCCAAGTTGACAATCCCATTGTATTCCCTAAGGAATTGAGTACCAACTAGGAGGTCATAACTCTCATTCTCCAAGAAAATGGCAGGCGGGGCCAAGAGTAGCTTACCAAACTGCATGGGAAGAGCAGAATAAGCCCCTATGGCGCAAGACATTGATAGTCCAACTGTGCCATACAACTAATGGTAATTAAGGTTGGGGCGGGTTTGAGCTTCTTGACAAGCTTTGAGGAGACAACATTAACTGGAGACCCTGTGTCTAAGACAGCCTTGATTTTCACTTTTTGGATGGATATTTCCATACAAGTGGTAGTACAACCAAAGAGAGGGAGGACAGCCAGAATGTCTTGGGCTTCTGCTAGCTCTTTGTCCCATTTTTTAATCATGCATCTCAATACTGGAAACTCCTCATAGACAGTATGGAGAGGAAGTGAGACTAAAACGTTCTTGAATACAGTGTTAGCAACCTCAGCAGATTCCTTGGATGAATCTACAAGCACAGGGGACCTCTTAGCTTGAGTGAGTAAGGGCGAGAGACAACCTTCTTGGCTTCCGGCAGCAGCTTGGTGTTTGTTGTAGATTTCCCAGAACGCAACTTATAAGGGACTGTGATAGTTTCAGGGACGGCAAGAACTGAATACCCATAGGCGTCGGGATCTTCCACATCTGAATCATCCATATCAGAGTTATCAGAGATGTTGTGAAATAACAGAAGAATGGGAGGAGCCTCAGTAACAGCAGGCTCAGAGTCATTAATGGGGGGGATTGAAGGAGACAGGGAAGAATTGTCAACTGAGAGCGTCTCCACCTCTAAGTTGACTGTTATTTTCCCACCTGTTCCTTAGGATCATCCCCTTCAACCCAAAGATTGGTGTAGACTTGAGAATGGTGACCTATCTGGCCACAGTTGTGGCAGCCTTGACGTCTAGGAGGATTTTGCAAGTTTATTGTGAGGATGAGAGGGCCACAGAAAGACAAACCAGAATTAGAGGCGGCATGATTCTCCTGCACAACTGCTCCAGAATGGGTAAGGTACATATCTTGCAACAGCGTCTTGATGCTCTTCATAGAAGAAAGCATGGCCTTATGGGCTTTGAAGTGAAGGCACAGAGGCTGGTTTACCTTGAGGGCTTGAGCTCAAGCCATGTAAGCTTCATGAGCCAGCAATTGTCTGCTTGTTATCAGTTGCTGTCCTTCCATGTAGAATCTATCTGCAAATTCATATAGAGTCTCCTTAGGTTTGAAAGCAATGTTCATGAAGGCATCCTTCTTCACTTCCAGAATAAGGTCACCACCAAATTTATCAATCAGAAGCTGCTTCATATCTTCCCAGGTCTTGATGGTGGGCAACTCTGGTACTACTATCTCTTGGCAGGTTGGGTGAAGACAGGTTAGAATGTGTTCCTTCTTAACTTCATCTGAGGCTCTTCTCATGGCAGTTTCATAAATAGTTAGGAAAGCCGCAAAATTTGAGGTTTTGGGGTTGAAGACTTGCCTAAAAGTAGACTTGAAATGTGTTTCTGGAGCTGGGCCACCATTGTTGGTATTGATTACATTTATGCGCAGGGAGAATTCTGCTTTGGATTTGGAGGGGTGCTGTCTGGTCCACAGCTGGCAAACACTTTCCTCAATAGTATTCAGGGTTTCAGAAGTGCAGGTACCTGTATTAGTAGCTAGGGTGCTCTGCTGCTCAGTAACATCTAGGCGTTGGTCCTGTGTTGTTACTACCAAGGAAAGCTCGGCCAGCCGGGAGGTAAGGGAAGGCCCTACTGAGAGGAAAGGGGCAAACCTGTCATTTACTGAGTCAATCAATTCACTATTTTCTTGCACGTCCCTATCAAGTTTGGTGTGGTCTTGTTTCAAATGGTCCACCTCATTAGCTAGAGCAATCAACTCTCTAGCACATTGGATTTGAGGGGCTCCTGAAAAGCCAGGGCAACAGTCATCTTCATTGATAACTCCAACTGGGCTAGCAGCAATTGCCACCATTTTGCATAGGGCAGCAAGCTCTTGCTGTAGCTCAGTAACTTGGGTCGTCAGAGAAAGCACCTAAGGATCAGGCTGAGGCGCTTCAATAGGGCAACCTTGACTGCAGGTAGACACTTGTAACTCTTGAATGGCATCCCATAGTCTCTGCTCTCTATCCACCAAATTATCAGATGGGGGAAAGGGCGGAGCATCTGGCTTGGGCGTAGATAATTTATTTACTTGAGTCTGGAGCTTGGCAATAGCAGCAGCAGTGACACCCCTTTCTTGATCAAATTCTTTACTGAGCTCATGAAGGCCTTTAGCAGCAAGGTATGCTACTTGTTGCAGTTGCTCAAAGTATTAAGCGCTAAACACATTAAGCTGCTGTACAAGTTGTTTGGAATCAGTGAGATAGGTGTTCAAGGTGGAATCTATTTGGGTTTGTCAGGGCTGTTTCAACTGGTGAAACTTGTATAGACGCTCCCTGACATATTCAGGGATGGACTGGCAAATTTGCTCAATGGAATTAAACAAACAGGTTTGAGAAGTGACAGAGTCACGCTGATTGTCTGACACCAAGGAAAACAGGGAGTGGATCCATTGTTGATAGGCATCAAATTGATCCCAGTAGCTTGTGACAGCTGCTTGTAGAGATAAAATCTCCTGAATGTGGAGCCCTAACACCATTTGATGGTGGGCTAAGGCAGGTTGTACAAAGGATGACAATAGGTGTTCAGCGGAGCCAGCCACTGAGAGGAGATGCTGTGGAAATTTTGGAGCCACAATCAATTTGTAATATTCTGCTTGAATGAACTGAAGCTGGAGGCGAGGGATGGCCCCATCACAGGCTAACCCCAGGGCTACTGCCATGACTTGTTCCAAGTCAGGGGTACCCAAAGGGTAGGCCACTAGGCAGGGACCATTCCCAAGGTTCAGCACAGTAGGGACAATATGTGGTTCTGTGATGTCTTCTTCAATAGGAGGACTGGTGATTTCAGATGAAGTTGACTCTTGTATAGGTGGAGGCAAAGGACCCAAAAACGTAGTTGCAAGGGGGTAACCAAGGGGCTTACAGCCCCCATAGTGAGCACCATTTTTGTTGTGACCTGAGGCGCGGCACAGATACACAACTGGGAATTATAACCTTAAGATTGGATTTGTACTAAGTCTTAGTTAGAATGGCAGGGAAGGCTATGTGATTACCTTGTGGCCCTGATTGAATAATATCTGCTAGATGTGGCTAGAGAGGCACCAAAGTACGTGAAGACACAAAGACAAAAATGTGAATAGAACTTGAATTTTATTAGTAGAAGTGAAATGGAATATATGCTGTGTAGCTTTACCACAAAACAGTACATGAAAGGTAGGATCACTTCCCACAAGCATGAGTGGGACAAATGAGTTGCACAGAATCAGGAAAGTGAACAATTGAATTTCCCAATTTGAAGCCAGACTCATTTCAAAGGGTGAAAGCAAAAGAGAGAGATTTGTCCTCAAAATAACCCATCAAAGGCAAAATTGAAACACAGTGAAAGGCAGCATTCACAACAAGCGGAGATTAAGAAGTTTTCAGGACTACATCAAGAAAATTCCAACCTCTGAATCCAAAGCACTCAAACAATTTCACAAAAATTGGCTACCCCAAAGACTCTGGAGAAGTGAAATTTCTTTACAAGTTACTGGGGCTGCCTCCTGGTTTATTAGCACTGGTTTGAACAACACCCCAATCATAACAAAGACTGTTTATTTTCAAGAAGGCCTTTCTTGAAATATTCACCATAAAGAGTTCTGAAGTTGTGATCATGAAATAACGCAGAACCTTTAAAATGACAGTAATCATTGAAGAGTACATTAAAGCATATAAAGACATACATAATCAAGCTTCCAACATCATCAACTTTGATGAGTCTGGACCATAATTGGGCTTCTACAACAGCCTTCTCACACACATCATATGTCAGTTTGATATGAGCCGCTGCAAGAACCTCTGTTATGTATTCTTGGAAGGAAAAGCGGGCTGCTCAGAAACCTGACTACTTGCACGCAACCAACAAGCAGAAAGAGAGTCCCTTAGCCAAGAAAATTACTTTAACTAACAAAAAACTCAACCAAGCCAATAACCCTCACCCTTGGGGCAGAAATTGTACAACTTGGGTGAACCAGATGAGTACTGAAAAAACACCCAAACAGGGAAAAGAACAGGGAAGTGCTTAGATGAGACGCCCTCCCTCACTTTACAAGACTTGTAAAGAGACCAAGGCATGGATTTAATCACCATGATTCAAGAACCCTCCAGAAATTCCATACTGTTTGTCACTCAAGCTGGAAATAAATTCCTCACTTATCATTTATGTCTTTCAAATCATCTTGGCACAGCACTATTTGACGCTGGAGCAGACCAATCCCTTGTTATTTTTTTGCCAACCTAATAAACTAACTACAACCAAAAGCAATGTCAATAGAGTTATCATGGCAGACAACAGGAGCACTTCAGTCACCAAGGAGGCAACCCCTTTATGGACACAAATAGGGAATTTAGAGTTTACCATTGATGGCCTCATCATTACAATACCTAAATATGATATGGTACTTGGTTTATATTGGATGAAAAAGACAAAGCCTCACACTAAATGGGATAGTGATACCCTCACCATACAACAAGTAGAAGTACACCACCATGTGTAAACAACTTACCTTGATGCTCTCATGAGAGATCACATGTTTAAAAAGATTACCAAAACAGAATAGAAAAAAGAAGCTAGTAAGATTGACTGGCATACCTGTACAAACAAGATCATCCATGTTGTGTTCTGAGGCGCGGCACAGACACGCAACAGAGAATCCTAACCTTAGGATTGGATTTGTACTAAGTCTTGGTTAGATGACAGGGAAGGCAATAGTGTTTACCTTGCAGCCCTGGATGAATAATTCTCTACTAGGCGTGGCTAGAGAGAGGCGCGGAAGTACAGAAGACACAAAGCCAAAAATGTGAATAGAACTTAATTTTATTGGTGAATATGGAAATGTAATATATAGTGGTTGAGAATACCACAAAATACTACCAGGGCGGTAGGATCACTTGCCACAAGCATGAGTGGGGCAAGTGAGTTGCGCAGAGTCAGGAAACCAAAAATTATATTTCCTGAAGCGGAAGCCAGTTCATTTTGAGAGTCAAAAGCAAAAGCAAGAAATTTGTCTTCAAAATGGCCCACCAAAGGCAAAATTGATACATGATGAATAGTGGTATTCACGACATTACCCTCCCCTAGATTGGCCTTAGGGGGGTAGTATTTACAAAGGAACTTTGCGCGCACTCAAGCAAAAGGACGGCCACTGGAGAGGAGCTTTACAGTGTATTTGGACCTCGTTTGAAAGCCACTTCTAAAGGGCTGATCCACAAAAAGTCCAACTTATGTGCGCAACCACCTACTCTGTGTTGGTAGTAAAGTACATGGTCATCAACATTGAACTCAGGCAGGGGGGAGCATCCAGCATTGTTGGGAGAGAGCTCAAGCATCTTAGTCTTATATGCAGAAGTGTAGGCAGTGGCCTGTATATCAATTATGCGGTTGACTAGATCCTTGATGTGGTTGTTAGGATTCATGGCCTTATCAGAGGTTAGCAGGGGGGCCCAAGAGTGATGGGGTAGTAGCCTCTTGCCCATACAGCATAGCAAAAGGGGAGTACCCAGTGACACAATGTTTGCTAAGGCGGTAGGCAAAGAGGGCGGCAGGTAAGTATAGGTCCCAGTTGGCAGCGTCAGAGTAGGTGAGTTTCCTCATGATAGAGACCAGTGTTGAATTTGCACACTCAACTGCCCCATTGGTAGAAGAATTGTAGGGGGCAGAGAAGGACTAGTGAGATCCCAAAGCTTTGACAACAGAGGTTACTAGATTGGTGTTGAAGTTAGACCCATTGTCAGACAACAGCACCTGAGGGCAACCATGGCGGTAGAAATC
Organism: Entomophthora muscae; assembly: GCA_014839935.2. Lineage (NCBI taxonomy): Eukaryota > Fungi > Entomophthoromycota > Entomophthoromycetes > Entomophthorales > Entomophthoraceae > Entomophthora > Entomophthora muscae. The sequence goes on along the minus strand of QTSX02000939.1, from coordinate 71,829 downwards.
ATCTTGTAACAGGAAGTCAGCAGTTGTCTTAGCCGTGATGTCTTTTGTAGGGCGTGGCTCTATCTACTTGCTGAAGTGATCAACAGCAATCAGAATAAAGCGACACCCAGAACGTGAGCAGGGGAAAGGACCCACCGCGTCAATGCTGACAGTGTGAAAGGCATGTTGTGGGGGAACTAATTTGAACTTGTGGGCAGCAGCTCAAGGCCTCTGCAGCTGGCAGTTGTAGCAGCTAGCTATGACGTCTGGGATCAGCAGGCAAAGGTTCTCCCAGAAGTAATTCTTCTGAAGCCAGTCAAAGGTCTTGGCAATGCCTCCATGCCCAGTCTCTTTATGAGCTTGTGACACCAACAAGAGGCAAATACTGGGTCATACATAAGGCAGATACTGGTCTTGTACCTTCTTGAAGAGCTGATTGTTGCAAATGAGGGTATCTTTGGATAGCTTGGACAAGTCCAGTTGTATCTCTTCTGTCTAACTTTCCCAAGAAGAAGGGTGCTCAATTAGTTTGTATAACCGGTCAGCCTCTGCAGGACGCAAATCAAGAATGGGCATTCTGGAGAGCACATCAGTGTTCTGGTGTTGAATCCCAGGGCAATGGAGCACAGTTAAGTTGTGACCTTGAAGACGTAGAGCCCATCTAGCTAGGCGCCCTTCAGGCTCCTTCAGCTGTTGTAGCCACTTAAGAAAAGCATGATCAGTGACAACTGTGAAGTGGGTACAATATATGTAGTGACAAAACTGCTTGACTGCATGCAGCATGGCAAGACATTCCTTCTCTGTGACACTTTAGTTCTTCTCATGTTTGTTTAGCACGCGGAAAGTGTAAGCCACAGGATGATCTGTACCCTTGTTGTCTAATTGGGCCAGAATGGCTCCAATAGCTAGATTGTTAGCGTTGGTGTACAGGATGAACTCCTTATCATAGTCAGGATACACTAGGATTGGCGCCTCTTTGAGTTTTTGCTTAAGGGTCTCAAAGCCTTGCTGCTAACTGAATGTCCATTCTAAAGAGACATTATGTAGCATCTGGACTAAATGTTCACTAGTATTGGCAAAGTCAGGGATAAATTGTCTATAGTAGCCCATCATCCCCAGGAAGACTTTTACCTCTTGCAGGTTGGTGAGCGGAAACATTTATCAATGGCTTCAACCTTCTTAGTTATTGGGCAAATCCCAGTCTGGGTTACTGCATGGCCCAAGAATTCAAGACACTCTTTGAAGAAGGCGCACTTGGAAGGTTTTAACTTAAGGCCAGCTTATTAAATCTTTATGAACACCTCCTTGAGATGAGCCAGGTAATTGGTGAAGGTAGTGCTGAAAACTGTTATATCTTCAAAGTACACTAGGACGCATGACAACTTCAAGTCACAGAGGATGGAGTCCATGGCCCTTTGGAAGGTGGCTGGGGCGTTGCAGAGTCCCTGTAGCATGCGAGTAGGCTCAAAAAGCCCCTCAGAGGTAATGAGCGCGGCTTTTTGACAATCCTTGGGCAATAGGTCAAATTGCCTGTATCCAGATGCCAGATACATTGCAGAGAAGAACTTAGAGCCTCCAAGACGTCAGAGGGCATCATCAATACGCGGCAAGGGGATGAGTCCTTCTTGGTCAAAGAGTTCAATTGGCAATAGTCCATCACAATACAATGACTTCCATCCTTCTTCTTCAAGATGAGTAGCAGGGATGCCCAAGGACTTTGGGAAGGCGCCAGCAGCCCAGCGTCTAACAGTTGTTTGAGCTCTTTAGATACCTGGGTGTCCTTTACTTAACTGCAACAATAGGGTTTAGCATGGAAGGGAGGAGCGTTGCCAGTGTCTATCTGATGGATAACGCCTTTGGCTAACCCATAGTTGGTACTGTTCTTAGCAAAGATGTTGGAAAATTGGTCTAGTAAGTCTAGCACCTCTTTCTGTTGAACCGGGGACAACTGTGGAAAGTCTTGCGCAGTGAACAAGGATAGGACTTGGGTCTCATCCTCAGGTAAGAAAAAATCTTGAAACATGACAAAGGGATGAAGAGACAGGACATCAGGAGCGCTCAACAACTTGCCATATCCAACAACCTGCCCCCTAGACACAGTCATGGGGAGAGCTGTCAGGTTGGCTACCAAAAACTGAACAGGGCCTTATGAGAGACGTCTAGGATCCCTGGACAGAGATAGGGTTTGTTGTGTCCTAACAAGGGGGGAGAGTACAACTCCAAGAAGGTTTTTTCAGGTAGTTCATATGATATATGGGAGTCCAGGATGGCCTGGGAGCCAGGTAGGATGGTGACTGCAGACGTGGCTAGGAGAGGGGTCCCCTCAGATGCAGGACAAGCCATGGGTGGACATTTCATGTTTGAAGAGTGGGTGCAATATTTGAGGTTGAAAACCTCAGTGGGATACTCTAAGGCACATGTCTTGAGCCGTTTCCCGGGAACTTTAACTGGCTCTTCAAAGATCAGAGGGACTTCATACCCCAGAATAATGAGGTAAACATCTTTCAAGTTGATTATCACATTATATTCCCTATGGAACTGAGTGCCAACTAAGAGATCATAACTCTTGTTTTCCAAGACAACTGCTGGTGCAGCTAGGAGAAGCTTGCCAAACTGCATGGGTAGAGCAGAGTATGCCCCTATGGCGCGGGTCATAGACAGTCCAGCTGTGCCATATGACTGGTGATAATTAAGGTCAGGGGCAAGTTTGAGTTTCTTCACAATCTTTGAGGAGACAATGTTGACTGGCAAGCCAGTGTCTAGAACAGCCTTGATCTTCATTTTTTGAATGGATATCTCTACTTGAGTGGTAGTGTGATCAAAGGGTGGAAGGACTGCCAAGATATCTTGAGCCTCTGCTAGTTCCTTATCCCACTTCTTGATCATGCATCTTAACCCTGGGAACTCCTTATAAACAGTTTGAAAAGGGAGCAAAACAGATACATTCTTGAAGACAGCGTCAGCAACCTTGGCAGCTTCTTTTGACGGCTCCACCAGCACAGGGGACCTCTTAGCCTGAGTGAGGTAAGGGCAAGAGACAATTTCTTTGGCTTCAGGCAAAGTCTTAGCAGTAGTTGTAGTCTTTCCTAAGCGCAACTTATAGGGGACTGTAATGGTTTCAGTAACAGCCAGTACAGAGTACCCATATGCGTCGGCGTTGTCAGTATCAGAGTCATACAGGTTAGAGTCATCAGAGATATTGTGGAACAAGAGGAGGATAGGAAGAGCCTCATTATCAGCAGGTTCAGAGTCAGCTATAGAGGGAGGGATTGAAAGAGACTGGGAAGAATTGTCAACCAAGAGCATTTCTGCCTCTAGGTTGACTGCTCTTTTTCTGCCTGTTCTTTTGGATCAGCTCCTTCAACCCGCGGATTGGTGCAGACTCAAGAATGATGACCTATCTGACCACAGTTGTGGCAACCTTGGCATCAAGGAGGATTTTGCAAGTTCTTGGTGAGAATGCAAGGACCATGGGAAGACAAACCAGAGTTAGAAGCAGCTCAACTTTCCCTAACAACTGCTCCAGAATGGGTAAGGTGCATATCCTGCAACAGTGTATTTATGCTCTTTATGGAGGAAAGCATAGCCTTATGGGCTTTGAAGTGAAGGCACAGAAGTCGGTTAACCTTGAGGGCTTGAGCGCAAGCCATGTAAGCTTCATGGGCTGTCAACTGTCTGCTCATGATCAGTTGCTGTCCTTCCATGTAGAATCTTTCTGCAAACTCGGATAGTGTCTCTTTAGGCTTGAAAGCAATATGCATGAAGGTGTCCTTCTTTACTTCCAGGCTAAGGTCACCACCAAACTCTTCAATCAGAAGCTGCTTCATGTCTTCCCACGTCTCAATGGTGGGTAGTTCAGGCACCACCACTTCCTGGCAAGTTGGATGTAGACAGGTCAGAATATGTTCTTTCTTAACTTTGTCTGAAACTCATCTCATGTCAGTTTTGTAGATAGTTAGGAAAGCTGCAATGATTGAGGTTTTGGGGTCAGAGACTTGCTTAAAGGTAGGCTTGAAGTTTGCTTTGGGAGTTGGGCCACTGTTTTTGCTATCAAGTACGTTTATACGCGGAGAAAACTATGCTTTGGACTCAGAGGGGGGCTGTCTAGCCCATAGCTGACAAACACTCTCTTCAAGGTTAGCCAGGGTCTCAATAGCACGGGCACTCATATTGACAGCTTGAGTGGTCTGTTGTTTAGTAACATCCGGGTGTTGTCCTTGGGTAGTGACAACTGTGGAGAGCTCAGCCAGTCGCAAAGTAAGGGATAGCCCCACTGAGAGGCAAGGGGCAAACCTATCATTCACAGAGTCAATCACATCATTCATCTCTTGTATGTCTCTATCTAGCTCAGTATGGTCCCGCTTCAATTGATCAACCTTGTTAGCTAGGGTAATTAGTTCCCTAGCACATTGGATTCAAGGGGCTCCTGGTAAGCCAGGGCAGCAACCATCTTCATCAACAACCCCAACTGGACTAGCAGCAGTTGCCATCATTTTGCGTAGGGTGGCAAGTTCATTCTGTAGCTCCGCAACTTGAGCAGTCAATTCAAGCACCTGGGGATCAGGTTAAGGAGCTTCAGCAGGACGTCCTTGACTTCAAGTAGTTGTGAGTAGCTCTCAAATAGCGTCCCATATTCTTTGTTCTTGATCTGCCAAGTCATAGAAGAGGGAGAGGGCGGAACATCTGGCTTGGGCATAGCTAGTTCATTCACTTGACTCTGGAGTTTGGCTATGGCAGCAGCAGTGGCAGCTCTTTCTTGATCAAATGCCGCACTGAGTTCATTAAGGCCTCTAGCAGCAAATTCCGCTACCTGCTGTAGCTGCTCAAAGGAATATGTACTGAAGGCATTGAGATGTTGCACAAGTTGCTCAAAGTCAGTGAGATAAGCGTTTAAGGTGGAATCCACCTGAGTTTGACAGGGTTGTTCTAGCTGGTGAAACTTGTGTAGATACTCTCTCACGTATTTGGGGATGGACTGGTGCATTTGTTTAATAGAATTAACCAAATGGGTCTGGGAGGTGACAGAGTCACACTAATTGTCAGATACCAAGGAAAACAGAGAATGAATCCACTGTTGGTAGGCAGCAAACTGGTCCCAGTGATGAGTAACCTCTGCTTGAAGAGACAAGACTTCTTGGACGTGGAGCCCCAACACTCATTTGATGGTGGGCCAAGGCAGGCTGCACAAAGGACAATAGTAAGTGCTCAGCGGAGCCAGCTGATGAGAGGAGATGTTGTGGAAATTGAGGAGCCACAATTAATTTTTAGTATTCAGCCCAGCTGAACTGCAACTGAAGGCAAGGGATGGCTCCTTCATGGGCTATCCCAAGGGCTACCAACATGACTTGCTCCAAGTCAGGGGTACCCATGGGGTAAGCAACTAGGCAGGGACCATTACCAAGGTTCAGTATAGCGGGGGTAATAGGCTGGTCGGCAATATCTTCCTCAATATTAGGACTGTTAATTTCAGGTGAAGTCAACTCTTGTATAGGTGGAGGCAAAGGACCTAAAAACATAGATGCAAAAGGGATAACCAAGGGGCTTACAGCCCCTGTAGTGAGCACCATTTTTGTTGTGTTCTGAGACGCGGCACAGACACACAACAGGAAATCCTAACCTTAGGATTGGATTTGTACTAAGTCTTGGTTAGATAACAGGGAAGGCTATGTGATTACCTTGCAGCCCTGGAAAAATAATCTCTACTAGTTGTGGCTAGAGAGAGGCGCGGAAGTACCTAAGCACAAAGACAAAAATGTGAATAGAACTTAATTTTTATTGGTGAATGTGAAATAGAATATATAGTGGTTAGGAATACCACAAAACACTACCAGGACGGCAGGATCACTTGCCACCAGCATTAGTGGGGCAAGCAAGTTGCGCAGAGTCAAGAAACGGAACAATTGTACTTCCTGATTCAGTCATCAACTCATTTTGAGAGGCAAAAGCAAAAGCAAGAGATTTGTCTTTGAAATGGCCCACCAAAGGCAAAATCAATACATGGTGAATAGCAATATTCACAACAGTTGTAACAGACCATGCCTCCTTGAAATGGCTGAAGACCCTCAGGGATCCTGAAGAGTGTCTGGAGTGTTGGGCCATTAAACTCCAGGCCTACAGATACAAAATCATTCATCAAGCTGGAGTAGCCCACCAGAATGCTGACTGTCTCTCCCGCCTTCCTACTGTGGCCTTAGTATCCCCATGGCTGACATTATCTATTACAAGCTTATTGAGGATTCTTCTTTATGGGGGGAGGAGCCGGTAGAGATACAGAGGGATCTTAAAAGATTTAGCTGTTGACACCAAGGTCTCTAAGGGACAACTCCTGAAGCTTTGTGGAGACTCTTGGATACCTTACATACGCCCATCCCTATGCATGGACTTGGTAGTGGCTGCTCATAAATCTACTGGTCATGGTAGTATACAGAAGATGTTAGCCCTGCTACAGCAGCTTTTCTTCTGGGAAGGAATGCACACTGATGTATTAGATACGCTAGCCACCTGTCATGAAGGTAACATTGAGAGACCTAAGGTGGTCAATTTCCAACACAGACTTGTACGCCCTGGGTTTGCTTTCCACACAGTAGCCATTGATGTAGTGGGCCCCTTGCTAGTTACCAACAGCTGTAACAAGTTCATCATTGTGGCTGTTGATCATCTGAATAAATGGGAGAGGCCAAGGCAATTCCCAATCAATCTGCACTGGTGACAGCTATGTTCATCCTGGAGAACATCATATACAAACATGGTTGCCCCCAGATTCTGCTGACGGACAATGGTACCAATTTCACCAGTCACATCATCCCCTGCCTCAACCAACTGATGGAAATCTGTGGGACACTATCCACTCCTTATCACCCACAGACTGACAAAATGGTAGAGCACACTGATGGAAGCCTGGTACAGATACTCTGGAAGCTTAGTCATCAACATGAGACTGAATGGGATACCTTCCTGCCTGAGGCCACCTTTGAGTATAACATTGGGTACCATTGTGCCACTGGCAAGCCGCTCTTCTAACTTCTCTACGGCCGGTAACCAGGACTTCCCCCTTTGCTATATTTCTTGGTAAAGCCCAGCCTGTCTGTGTCCCCAGAGGCGTACCTCAACAAGATGGTTCAAACCCTTATTTTCTTGCAATCAGAGGCCTACACCTAAAACTTAAACCATAAGTTGCAAGACCTAGAACAAGCTTCATCCAAACGCCTGCCTTACCCACTTACCTGGTAGGAGACTCAGTCTACTTCTTCAGCAATAGAGGGTATGGTTGCAAATCCAAACTTGCCTCCCTTTGGCAAGGCCAGTTCAAGTTATCCAGAAGACTGGCCCCAACTCCTACACCCTTAAGAAGCCCAATTCTGGGCAATCAATCACTAGAGTACACGCTCAGTATATGTGTGCTGCTCCTAGTGATCAAGAGTAAGCCCCAATGAGGACAACAACCCAAAAAACAAAAGCCTAATAAAAAATTTTCATGGGTTATTGTCCTGTTTGCGATAGTGTTGCACCAAAGTATGAGGAATAAGAATAAAAGAACAAGGTGTTTATTGAAGACTGACAAGAATCTTCCAGTACTGCACCAACTGTTCTATCACTTGAATGGCAGCCAGGAAACACAACTGGTTACCTACAGATCTGCAAAGCCAATGACCAAGTATTGTGCAACAAACCCTCACCACACAAGAGACGTGATTGACCCCAATGTCCACAGGAAAGGTGACGCCTAAGAAGATACAGTCTCACAGGAGACTCTTGCAAAGGGCATACTCTACTGGAACCTGATTGCCCACCCTGTAGAACAAAGACAAGGCCCACTCAAGGAAGACTCCCATGTTCTCTTCCTGCTTGGAGTTGCAATGGTTGGTCCCCCAAAGAACAAGGTTGCCAGTCATCATCATTGGCACTAGATGAGCTGTGCCCTTCACCATGTATGGCTTCAACACTTCCTGGAAGGCTTGCCAAAGACGCTGTTTAAAGTTATCAGAGGTTTTTTAACTGACTGGTTGGGCCTCTGTAACCCCAGGTGTTGCCCAAGTGCAAATAATTGACTTCATAATGTTGGATACCGTCCCCTGCTGCAAGACTGAGAGCACCTGACCATTGAATTGAAATTCTCTCAACTGAGTCCCCAAGTATTCTTATGCAGCTCACATGGAGAACCGCTAATAGATGCTATTACCTCTTTGTAACCCAGTCCCTGTCACCTCTATGGGCTCACTCAAGGCTAGGAACAATGCATCAAATAATGGGTCTGTTCCCACTAAGACCAAAGAGGCACCTTAAGCTGATCTAGTTGAACCCCCAAGTCAAGATAGCTGCCATCTACATCATGAAGGACTACCTGCTTCTCAGTTGCCTTCTCCACCTCCACTGGCCTGGTATGCTGGCGCCTCTTGGGAATTACTACTTGTACCTTCCTCAAGGCTCTTCTTGGAACTCTTCTGGAGTGACTGTTTACCATAGCTGCCCTCTTGAGACGCCAAGCCTTTTTAACCCTGTTGTCTAATCCAGTGGAGGGAAATTTTGAAGACCCTTAATGGATTAGAGAAACAACATTCACTTAGGAATTAAGCAATGAAACAATTGCAACATGGTTTTAGCAGGGTTAAATACGTTAAAAACACCTAAAATGGGTGTTTAAAGGTATCTGGATTGTGCATCAAGTGTGGGCTTCACTTCTGAAGTTATTAATAGGACAAAAAAATAATTGCCACTTGCCTCCATTAGGCAAGGTGTGTCAAACCAGTTGTTTTTTGTGCGGCTTTTTATACTGTGCCTTTCACTCTCCTCCTTTTGGAAAGTCCTTCTGTCTGTGCCTCCTTTCCCCTGGTGGAAATCACCGCCTTCTACTATATAACTGCATCACTATCTTAATAAATACCAGTTTTGTCTTTATATCTTTTATTATTCTATCTGCACTAAGACTATCACTATACCAGCCAAATGTATATTATTAATAGTGAGTATTACTGACCAACTATTTGTAGAATTCAGCAACCACTAACATATTTTATAACAGGGATGTTGGTTGTCTGGGTTGAAAGTTTGTTAGTGGTGTCTTGAAGGGGGTTAGGGAGTCTAGGTTGATTTCCTGTGAAGAAACAGTAAGAGATTATTGCTTCAATTGCTTGAATTCTTCTTCTGTCACAAATGAAACTAGAAATACCAAACTGAGGAGCAAGGGGATGTTGGGGCCTTTTTTAATTATATTTTCACTTGTCTAAAATATAAAAATATCTGAAAATTCTTGGACAAAGAAAGATGGAAAAAACTTGAATCTCATATCAACCCTAGTACATAATTTACTGTATGCTAAATATACCTGGCATCTGGGTGCAGCCCCAATGTTTGTTGTGTTTGATTCCTGGGGAAGACATCTAAAAGTACACAACAGGGAAATATTTGATACAAAAGGGTTGAGGTTCAAAGATAGCCTTGGGTTAGCCTTCAGGGTAAAATTAAGTAGTCCTACTTTAGTTTCCTGGAAAATATTTAGAGAGTTTCCTTGTGTAAAAAGAAAGAAGTTCTTGAATAATACAAAAGCCAACACAAATATGGATAAACTTGTCTTTATTTAGAGAAAAATTTCTAATTTTATAGTAGACTGGGAGCAGGGATTGTTCAATAGATAGAAAAAGAGCTGGTTGGGTGTGAAATTGTACCAGGATCTGAATAACTAAAGTAGCATAATTTGGAATTTGTGGATATTGATGTTGACTCATTTATAAAAAAGAGTAAACTGTTGAAATCAAAGGCAACCCAACTAGGTCTTTGAAATTATCAAAATTTTCAGGCCATATCAAAATAGTTTTAATAGCACAATTTATTACAATTTTGAACAAACACACAACTTTAAGATGCATGTCAGCATAGTTGAGTGGATAGGTCCAGAAGGTATGACCTGCAACTACAATCTCTTTAAAATTCCACTTGCACTTCTCTATCTCTGCACTTAATACAGCTGTGTGCAGGGCTTGCAGGGGTTTTCACTCTATCAGTATGTCTTTTAGCTCTGTTGTGTAGGTGTATCTGTCAGCAGTGTTTGTGGATAAAGAGTAACAATCTACTCCCACCAGGGAAACAACCAAACCACTCTGAACAATCTGTACAAAATTGGGCTTCACTTGTACACATCAGATTAGATGCACTTTTCTCCAAAGTCTTGGATACTAATAGAAACCTTTGCATAGAACAAAAAATTAACATCATTCTGGGTTCTTGTGGCTCTTCCTTTGATAAGATTGACAACAGCAGAGTTGTATAGATTTGAATTCATCAAGCTGAGCTTATTAAAACTTGACTGGTTAAGATTCTTACAGCAACAACTTCATAATGCATCCAAGAATTGGCTTTTCTCTGATTGATAAATATCCTATGAAGTCCTAGTTGGAGACACATCTGGACTAGGGACATTTTTCAGGTCAAATTCCATGATAGTCAACATTAAGGGATATGCCCTGTTCCTGTTGGCTGGGGTGCAGGAGCCAGTTTTTATCTTTGCAGGAGAGGGATCACAGTTGGCATGAGCTTGCAGGGTTTCAGCCACAGTGGACTTTGTAAACCCCATTGTGGCTGCAATTTACCCAAGGGACATAAGCATCTCTTGTTTTTTAATCATTTGCTGCAAAATTTTGAAAGTTATGAGCTTTCTTCTGTTTTTCAGGCTGATTGGCTATAAGAGGGGCATGTCTAGATTTAGAGCTTGATACTGACATCTGATTGAGCACTGTATGCTTTTCACTTCCCTGAGTGGTCCAGGGCCTTATTGACAGCTGACTGGTGCCAGTTTAAGAACTATGTGTTTGTTGGTAGTGGCCTGTGCATGATGCATAAAGAGGGCCATGCTAGACAAATTAGGATAAAGAACACACTCCTGGACAATGCTTGAAGAGGGGTAATTAAATTAGTAGTTATAAATGACTGAAGCTTTGATATTGGCAGGCATGGCATATTCCTGAATGATTTCATTAAGACCATGGAACAGCTTATTGACTTGATTTTTATTAGAATAATAATGTATAAAATTTTTATTAAAAGACTAAACTCAATAAGAGTAGTGTACATTTTATTCAATATTATTGTTAAGTATGACTAATTTGGTGAATACTGTGAATCCAAATTTCAGCCATCCCAAAATATTTTTTTATTTTTAAAGGATACCTTCAATTTTTGAAAGAATTGGTGTTGATCCCTGCTAGATCCTTTTAATTCTTTTTTAAGATGACAGTTAATTAAATTAAATTCAAATTTACTTTATTTGTGATTTGAAATTTGGCTCTTGGATCTGATAATCTTGCAATTTTAGATTCATTAATTATTTCAGGTTGTCTATTATTTGTTGCACATGTAAAAAATACCAAATTGTACATTAGAATCCCGCATTTCCAGTTCTTGCATCATGTTTTTGCCAATGAGTTCTACCTTATACTAATTGAATTATCTGCACCCAAGATTAATATTTGTAAATCTAAATAAAACAAAGAATGTCAAATTAAATGGTTGATTCTTTTAAATATTTTTTAATTCATCTGAGTTGCTCATAATTGTGATTTGAAATTTAGAGGTAGGATTTGAAATTCCTGAATTTACCTAACAGGTTCTAAATCTACAGTATAAATACCATGTTTTAAAAATAATGTTTTTAAGTTTTGAAGATTTTATTGAAAGCTTGTTTTGAGTTGGAACTGAAGGGGTTTCAAAAATAATTATTTCAATGGGTTCATAATGGTAATTTTTTATAGTAGGTTATTGAAGTTTAATAGAAGGACTGGTTAAAATTCATTTAAATCTAATAAAAATTAAATTCTTATTTAAATTGAAAATTTCTGCTTGTGTTTAAATTAAAACAAGATGGTTTATTGGATATTATTTCTTTAAAAGGCAAATCTAATTTCATTAAGTGTCAAACTGGACAGTTGATGTTTTCTATATTGATTTAAACTTTATTAGATCATAGTTCAGATTCAGGAAACCAGAGTGAAGTATTGGATGATATGGAATGAATATTTATCCATGCTGTCCAGCTTTAGAGCGTTTATGATTTTTTTGGGCTGAGAATAACTTATTGATATTCAAACCAATCTTGTTTTGGATGGAGTTGTTTTAAAAAGGAAAACTGAGAATCTATCCCTATCTCCACTTGTATCCTTTCAAACCACTATATCCAGCTGGAATATTCATTGTAACTTTTTACAAGCCATGTTCTACTTTGCTAATTGAAGTTAAACAACAATGTCCACTCGTGCTATACAAACTATCCCAGTAGTAAAACGTGAAGAAAAGTAGATAAGCATTGCTAAACCTCAAGTTTCATAACCCTACGCCAAAGCCTATAAATAGAAAAACTAACCATCATTGCTAACTACTATGTTTAGAGTAAACTAGGGTCTTTAACGCTATTCCAAGACATTTTACTTCCAAAAGTGTATATTGGGTTTGCCTAAACTTCAGATGCCTGCTATCAAAGTGGTACCTATGTGCTGACCAATTCATTATTAAACTTTCCACTTACATCATCTTTTGTTGCAGTGACAATTCGACAACAGGATCCAACCCTTTTTGCATTCCAAAACAACGCTCTGCAGCCAACTTATAGTCTCCACCATCTGTTCCAGCCAATTTAGCTAGATAGTTTGTCAATCCAATGGTAAATGCAAAGTTAGATTTAACTTTATAAAATTTCTAAGTTAATTTTATTTTTAATTTGAGTTAAATATGCTTTAAGTATAATGAAAAATAGTAGAAATTAATGTTGGAAATATCACTTTGGTTTAAATTTTTTATTCTAAACTAAGTTTGGTTTGGTGTTTACAAAGTAGAGTGGGTTAAATTTTTAAGTTTAATGTATTGTGAATTTAATTTGATTTATGGTTTTGGGCCCTGTTTCTTGCTCCATTACGCACTTGATTTGGCTTCTTGCTGTCCAGAGCAGCTAAGGCCATCAATTTAACACCATTATACTCGAAATTATCTGAAATATTGAGCTTATTTGAATATTATTACTAATTTTGCAAGCTATCATTCCAATTAAATGGTATAATGATCGATGAACTTGGCTTTGAAACCATCTGAATCCAAATGGAAGCAAGTGATTCATAAAATTCTAGATCATAGCAAGTCAGCAGTCTCTTAAATAAAACTTATCATATTGACACTACAGAGTAACCCCTTATCAAGGTTCCAAGTCCGAAAAGAAAGCTGATGACTTGATTTGACCTTCCCACGACTCAGTCAAGACAAGCCAAGCCCATCATGTGAGAAATTATGGCTGAATAGTTCCGTATATGGAGCAAAATTCATTTCCCAAGGATAGCGCCAACATAATAGAAACATCTGACTAGCCCATGCTGCCACCATAAACCCTATATAATTTTTTTCTTCTAAAATAAAGATATTATATATTATGATCTTATTTCTTTTTTGATAACTCTGCTAATACATCACATTTGCAACATTGATTACAAACTATTATATATAGGAATGCGCCTATGTAGACTGTCAACCTGTTCACTAACTTAAAATGTACATATTTATAAAATACTGGTTCTTGTAAAGCCCCTTACATATTAAGTTAGGCCAAACCAACTATGAAGCCACTGATAGCTGACTATCAATTATGGCCAGCCAAATCAATAATGGATCAGTGGCACTTTCAGGAAAGATCAGTTATAAACAACTAAATAATCAATTATTAAACTGATATTATCATTGCGGGAATTTTCCACAGGAGAATTCCTGTATTAGTATTGCAGCATCTTCAATTACTACCGCTCAGATAATTATTTTCTCAATAAATGACTTGTCTATTGTCAATTATATACTTCTTAGAAGTATATGAAATGAGATAAAGGGGAAAATTAAGAAGAGAATGATACTTTATTGATATGAGTTTAGAGTATTATATAGTATCCTGATAATCCACATACTCTCCATGTATGTCATGACAGTTATGAGGCTTTTCCAAGTAATGTTCTTCTTAGGACTCAAAAGGTTAGATCCCCGTATCAGATGGGCAATTGCTAAGAGTGGCACCAACTTAATGATTAGTTGGGGAATCACTTGGGGAATTACTTTCCTGAGAGGAATTAATCAAAGATGTTGCAACATCTCCCCCTGGGGTGCTGGAAGGTAGAACCTTAGGAATTTTCTTGAGATTGTTGGGGATTTGTATTGATATTGATATTGATCCAGTTTTACATTGGGGAGATGCAGCTGTGAGTTACACTGTGCTGTTTTTTCTTTGCATGGGTGGAGTTGATCATGATGCATGTGTTTTAACTCAGTATGTTCATCAATTCCTTTGATGAGGTAGGTGTTGATTGGTTTGACTTTCATAGCAATTCCTGGTTCTCTTAGCCCTGTTTCTAATTTGTGTAAATTGTGGTTGACAACCCAAATCTTGTCTCTAACTTGAAACTGTTCTTGTTGGATGTGTTGTAACTGAACCAATGAGGATTCAGTATTTAATTTGGGGAAGACAACAGTCCAATAGAAAGGACAGAAATAATAAGAATAAGGTGTTGTTTATTGTAGAACATTGTGGCTAATATACTGTGTGGGGAAAGCCACAAGGCCACAAGGGGATGGCATAGTGGAACGTTCCATGTAAGGTTCAGAGCCAAGGAATAACTTGTACGGGGATCAACAGGTCAAATTGGCAACACTCCTAATTAGGATGAAGTACCCACCATTTGACATTGCCATCAGATTAATCTGTAACTTTAGATACGTCAAGGGGCGACTCATTGAGCGCCCCCTGTGTATTGTAAGATACGTTAGTGGGCAAGCCTAGAAACTTGGTTGCAACACCCCCCCTTGCCCCCTGTTTGTTGTCAGACACCCAGACTGGAGTTTGCAGAAGGTCTGAGAAGGTCCGCATGAACAACCTTTGTGTGGGGATGGCGCGACAGGGGCGCAAGCGGTCATGGTGAAGCTTCTTGGTATTCCCTTGGGCATCCTCAAGTTGGTAGGTGTGGTTGTCATAAACCGCAGCTACCTTGAAGGGCCCTAGGTGGTTAGGTTCTAATTTGGCAGAATTGGGATTGAGGGTGTAGACAGGATCACCTACGGTGTATCTAGCTTCAAGGTGTCTTGTCCCTCCCGCAATCTGCTTGTGTTCAATCTCCTGGGCTTTGCCACACCATTGGTCTAGGGAGGGTGTTGTCACTAGGGGGGCTTGTTGGGAACCTTGGACCGTAGTTTCCCCTGTTCAACCCTGGTCAGGCTGTCAGGTGTTCCAAAGGCCATGGTGCTAGGGCTGAACCCAGTGCCCCTGTTGATTCTTGCTTGCGGGATCAGTAGGGCAGTGGGAAGATGTTCAGTCCACACAGTGTTAGGGTGCTCTTGTGAGAGCTTAGCAATCAGTTGAACCAGGGAGCCATTTAACTGTTTCACGCAACTATTGGCTTGCGGATGGTAGAGGGTTGTGACTATATGCTGGAGCGTGTTCTTGATGCAGTATGCCTTCACAACATGTCCAATAAGTTCGGGTCCTCCATCTGTGATGAGACGCTTGGGTTGCCCAAAGCGAGCCACATTCTCTTTGCCAATAAAGTGGGTAATGGTGGTGGCGGTGTGGTTGGTTGTTGCCCACGCCACTGGTCAACGGGTGAAGTAGTTGATAGCGGTGATAATATACTTCTTACCCAGTCTGTCTTTGGGGAGCGGTCCCACAATGTTGAGAGCCCACTGCTCGGAGGGTTCCATAGCCTTGATGGGTAGGACAGACTTGGGAGGTGCAGGTTTGGATGTATTCTTCTCACACAACACACACGTCTCAAGGAGGTCCAAGATGTCTTTCCGCATGCGCGGCCACCAAACCTTACGTTTCATGATCTCAAAGAGGTTACGCCCTCTGATGTGACCCAATGTTTGGTGGTAGTGCAAGATGGTGTCCCCTTGTTGGGTGAGGGAATGTAAGGCGTCTTCTCACCTGTCTCTGCCCGGCGGCAGACATTTCCAGCATCAATGGTGAACTGACTTTCATTGTCCTTCAGCTTGGAGATGGTGACCAAGTTAAGGCCCTTGTAGCAGGTTGTCTCAGGGCGCAGGTAGAGCATGGGCCAGTCTGGGTCCAAACCGTCGTCCCCAGTGATGGACGCTACGTAGAGTTGTGAAAGAGTGTTGGCTGTGACAAGTTCCTTTCCAGGATTGTATTTGATGCGTAACTGATAGGGGATAGACGCTCAACCCATCCTGCCTGGTGGCGTGTCAAATGATACTGCATGTTGAAGCATTGGAGTGACTTATGGTCCGTCAGAACGCAGGGTGGAAAGGTCGCATCTTCCAAGTAACAGCGCCACTTCTCAACACAGTATAAAATGGCTGCCAGCTCTTTATCATGGATGGGGTAACGTTGTTCCAAGTCAGTGAGCTTCCTGGACTCATATGCTACAGGCAGGAAGGCGACATTGTCAGTTTCTACCCTTAGCACGCCTCCTATGGCCCTGTCAGAGGTGTCAGTCTCAAGTTTGTACTGTCAATTTTGGTTGGGAAACTGCAGTACTGGTGCTGTTGTGAGCCTTTGCTTCAACGTCTCAAAGGCTTGATCTCTGACAGGGGTCCAATGGAAGCGCTGTTTGGTATTGAGGAGCTCAGTGAGAGGTGCAATTAGTTCTCTGCAATTGGGGATGAACTTGCGTACATAGGCAACCATCCCCAAGAAGGTTCACACTTGGCCCACATCAGTGGGGGGCAGCATGCTAGTGATTGCCTTGATTTTGACGGGGTTGGGCTTTATCCCTTGGGCAGAGATGGTGTGCCCAAGGAATAGTAACTCTGACTTGAGAAACTCACATTTGAAGGGTTTAGCTTTTAGCTGATTTTTCCGAAGGGTGTCAAGGACAGCGCAGAGGTGTTGGAGGTGTGTGGTTTGATCTTGACTGAAGACAATAATGTTGTCAAGGTACACAACCACACACTTTCCAATCAGTTCCTCAAAGGCTTTGTTCATCAACATGGCAAAGGTGGAGGGAGTGTTGGTCATTCCAAAGTTCATGACACAACACTCAAACAATCCGTAGCGTGTGCGGAAGGTAGTTTTTGCCTCATCTCCTGGTGCAATGCGGACCTGGTTGTACCCCGCAGTGAGATCAATCTTGCTAAAGACCTTTGCGCCTGCAAGTGTATCAAACAGGTTGTCAATCAGCGGCAGGGGGTACTTATTTTTAACTGTCACCTTGTTTAAGGCGCGGTAGTCTGTGACCAGGCAAAGAGACCCATCCTTCTTAGCTACAAAGAAGACATCCACCCCGTATGGAGATAGCAAGGGGCAAATAAAGCCCTTATCAAGCGCGTCCACAAGGTGCTGGCAGAGGGTTTCATCTTCCTTTGGTGTGAGATGGTATAATGGTTGTGCTTTAGGTAACAATCCTTGAAGTTGTACAGTGTGCTGGATCTCCCGGGGCAGAGGTAGTTGTTTGAGTGTATCACTTAATACATCCTTGTACTCCTTGAGGAGTGCAGCTAGCGCTGGTGGTGGTGATGATGACAAGGGTGGGACTGCAGATGATTCTGCACAGATAACTTTGACTGAACATTGGTTAAAGTCTAGTTTCCCCCCTTGAAGTTGTATGAGCCCGTCTCTGTTATCCTGACAAACACAATGTCATGTAGTAGCTTGTTCATTTCCACAGGGTAGATCTGGAACCCCACCCCATTCCTATTGAGGGTGATGACGGAGGTATCCCAGTTGATGTAGGGACAGTTATGCCGGAGCCAGTTGAGGCCAGCAATTATGTTGTGGCTGAGGCCTGCCATGATTGGCCCAGAGAGCTTAACCTGGATGTTCCCCGTTCTTACGGAGAAGGGTACTGTCTTGTGGGTGATGGCCACTCTGCGGGAGTCAGCTACACGTACTGCTTTGAATCTGCTGGGTACTTGGTCTAATTGTTGGGAGTCAGCAAACGCCTGATCTACCATGGTGTGATCAGCCCTGGTATCTACCAGTAACTTGTGGGTGTTCCCACAGAAACAGAAGGGATATGACAAGTGTGTTACTTTATTGGAGGAATGAGCAGCTTGCAACACGGGGTCATTGCTATGGACCTGAAACCGTTTAGGGTTTTGACCTTGTGAAGATTGTAGTTGCGGGAGTTCTTTGCAAGCAAGGGCTGAGAGGGCGGTTTGATTGGGGTTGTAAGGCCTCTTGTTGTTACAACCCCCAGGCTTTTCCCTGGTCCTCAATTAGCACTAGCTGGAGCTCCCCCTTGCAGGGGCGTTTAGCTGCACTTTCTTGTTGACAAGGTTGGCAACGGCCCAGTTGACCTTGGCCATTGTTGGGTGCAGAACGTGGTTGGGGTGGAGCATTGTTGGTGCGGCAGAAGCCCATTGAAGCCTGGTTATTGGCCTCTACAATTGCTTTATAACAGTCATCAATAGAGGTGCAGCAACTGACGGGGACCCACTTGCAAATATGGGGTTTTAACCCATTAACAATGAGAGTGAGCAACATGGTGTTCCCATTGGTTACAGCTTTGGGGGCAGCAGCAAGGGCTTGTTGCCAAGCAGCAAGATACTTGGGGATGGAACCAGTCTGCTTGATGGCTAAGAGGGGAGTCCCCAAGACAATGAAAGAGAAAGTTTCACTATATTGGGATTTGGCAGCATCTTGAAATGTTGCCCAGGTGACGTCAAACTCCTGGCTGGCCCAGTTGGTGAACCACACAGCGGCAGGTCCTGTAAGGCGGCCAGATGCCGTGGCAACCCACACAGACTCTGGGACCTGACAGATACAAAGGTGTGTTTTGGTGGACTAGAGCCAACTGACAATGTCAGCTCCTTTGACACCGCTAGTGAAGGACTCTAGTTAGAGGTTGAGCATACGTTGAGACAGGTCTGACTGTAGCGGGGTGACGCTAGCGTCACGCTGCCCGAGGCGGAGTCAATTGTATACACTGGTAAGAACTAGCTGATCTTGATAGATGACATAACCTTTGGGAATGTCCCCCTTGGGGATTGGGAGGAATGTCTCTTGTTGTGGAGTAGCCATGCAGCCTGTACTCTGTCCTTTCTTGGGGGGAATTTTGTTTTTAAAATAGGTTGTAAACCTACTTCTGCTACCACTGTTGCAACTGAACCAATGAGAGTTCAGTACTTGGAATTGGGTAAGACAACAGTCCAATAGGAAAGGACAGAATAATAAGAATAAGGTGTTGTTTATTGTAGAATATTGTGATTAATATACTATATGGGGAAAGCCACAAGGCCACAAGGGGGTGGCATAGTGGGACGTTCCATGTAAGGTTTGGAGCCAAGGAATAACTTGTGCGAGGATCAACAGGTCAAATTGGCAACACTCCTAATTAGGATGAAGTACCTGCCATTTGACATTGCCATCAGATTAATCTGTAACATTAGATACGTCAAGGGGCAACTCATCAAGCGCCCCCTGTGTATTGTAAGATATGTTAGCGGGCAAGCCTAGAAATTTGGTTGCAACACCTGTGTATTGTAAGATATGTTAGCAGGCAAGGAGGAAGACTCTGTTGCAACAGATGGGTATTATTTCTCTCTTAATTTTTTCCTTTTATTTGGTTTCTTGGTCTTCTCTGGTGTGCTATATGTCAGAATTATTGTTGCTGGTACTTCTTTAGGTAGAGGTGATTGTGGTCCTAACTTAGTACTAACAATGGCATGTTTATGTCCATAAACAAGTTCATACAGGCTTTTTACTGTGTTGTAATTGACTTGTGTTTGACACACCATTACTGCTGTCATAAGCATGTTGGCTAAAAGCCATGGATCATTAGCAGACAGTTTACTGAGTGCTTCTACAAGGGAACTTTTCAGACTTTCAACTCTCACATTTGCTTTTGGGTGATAAGGGCTGGTAACTGTGTGCTTTATTTAACTTTTAGCAAAGTGTATGTTGATGTTGATAGCTTTAAGTTCAGTTCCTCTATCTGTGATTAGGAGTTCAGGTTTCCAAACTTGTCCATGATCTCTTTGCTAATAGGTTGTCTCATATTATTTTGTTTGTGTTCTTTTGTGGCTTGTTCCACAGGCCACCTAGTTACATAGTCACTATGTGTGATAATGTACCTCTTGCCTTTGTTATTTTCTGACATTGTTCCCACAATATCCAGCAACCACACTTTAAAAATCTGTGTGATAGACACTGGTATCACTGACTTAGGGAATGCCTTGGAGCAGGTGTACTTCTTGCAGACTTTGCATTGATCTAGCACTTCCTGGATGAATTCCAGCATGTTGGGCCACCAGTAGCGTGTCTTGAGTTATTCATGTAAATTCCTGCTACAGGTGTGTCCCAGATCTCTATGATATCAAAGGATTGTGTCAATATTTTGTGTTTAAGGGACATAGGGTACAGTATCACCACTTGGTAGTATGTGGTGTAGAGTACCATATACCTTTTTAAAACATATGTTTGTTCTTGAAGACTTTCTCTTGGATTTCTATTGGTGTACCATGTGAGAACTCCTCTTGGAATTTTTCTATTATTAACATAGGTCAATTGGGGTCACCATCAGTGCATATTAGATGTTTACATTATAGCCTTGATAGGGTGTCTGCAGTAAGTGTCACGGTAAGTTCCATAATGCCAGGTATTGTCCATCCAAGTAAGAAGACACAGAAGGCCAGAAAACTGTATCAAAATTGACCAAGTTAACAGATTTAAACCAAACAATTGATTGAAAAATGGGTCACAGCTGCTCCAGTATGCCAGCTGAAACCAGCTCCCCCTTGTAAACTGACGTTGATAAATTGATGTAATATGAGGGTCGACTGATATAAGCTCATTAATCAGCATGGTTGTCAGAAACTGGTCACGCAAGGGTTCTTTGCAACCTGGACTAGATACTTACTTGAAGATGCCAAAGGAATAGGAGATCAAGACTCAGGTGGTATTGCTTAGTCAATTTTTCTGATATATATATTGAATAATTTTCCCTGTTTCAACTCTAAGAGTTGAGTCCTCCTAAATTTACTCAATAAAAATCAATTATCCCAAGTTCTAGTTTTAAATTTTAAAATGCATCCTGTGCTCAGGTTGTTGCGGTATATCCTGTACAATCTGATTCTGAACAGAATCATTTCAGGAAGATGGGGGCCAGCATCTGGAACTTTGTTGTTGGCGCCGCAAAATGTTAATTCCATGCCAGCCAATTTTGTAGCTCCTCCCCCCATTCTGGAAAATGAAAATTGTGTCACTTCTCAATGCCCAGAATTCTACACTGAAGATGCATTGATGCTTTCCCAGGTCATTTATCTTGGTTTACTCTGGTTAGGATTGATTGTTCTACTTAATCATGGAGTTTCAATTGGAAATTTCACAAAAAGATATTTAAAGCCGCATTGGCGGTTAATCATCAATTCTATGTGGATTTGGGTGGTAATTCCCCATCATTTAGAAACAGCTTCATATTATCCAGTGATTTCTGTCACAATAAGCATTTCCTTGCATAGTTTGTACTCAATTATCATTAGGTACCTTTTTATGAGGCTCATTCATTCAGCTTGTTTTCTAGATAGATGTTGTTGTGCTTTAAAGAATACCAATGATGTATGATTGTTTAGAATTTGAATATCTGTGCACTTTCCATATAGCAGCATCACTTCATTAGGCATTGGAAAATGGCTATCAGTTCCTTGTCATGTATTGGGTACCTTTGCTCAACTTTGGACAGCTTCCTTGATTCATATGCTACAGGGAATTAATCCTTTTCTGAATTTTGGATTCTAAGTACTCCTCCTATTGCATAGTCAGAGGCATCTGTCTCCAACTCATAGACTCCTTTGTGGTTAGGGTACTGTAAGATTGTGGTGGT
This sequence comes from Entomophthora muscae, assembly GCA_014839935.2. NCBI lineage: Eukaryota > Fungi > Entomophthoromycota > Entomophthoromycetes > Entomophthorales > Entomophthoraceae > Entomophthora > Entomophthora muscae. The sequence continues at coordinate 50,062 of QTSX02000939.1, read as the reverse complement.
ACCCATTAGTTCTTTTAGTTGTTGGAAGTGCTGTTCTCTCAATGATGTCCATAAAACTTTTATTGTTTTGCCAGTGGCTGCAGACAGGGGGCAGTTAAGGCTCCCCAATCAGGGATGAACCTCCTGACATACACGGCCACTCTCAATAATGTTCAAATTTCACTCTTGTTATGTGGTGCTGGCATGTTAGTTACAGCTCTTAACTTCTCTGGGTTGGGTTTGACTCCCTCTCTGTTGATGATGTGGACTAGGAATGGAAGCTTGGTTGAAAAGAAATCACATTTGGAAGGTTTATCTATGAGCTGTTTGTTTTCATATTTTTGAGCACCATATGGATGTCTTTCCAGTGTTGATCCTTAGTGAGGCTGTAGATAATTATGTTGTCAAGCCAGAATATGATCCTTTTTCTGATGTGCTCTTTGAAAAAATTGTTCATAAAGGTCAAAAAGGTACTTGGGGCATCTGTCATGCCAAAATTGAGACCAACACATTCAACAGAGCTGTATTTAGGTTGGAATGCTAGTTTGGGATGGCTTCTGGTTTAACACAGAATAGATGATATCCTGCTGTTAAATCAATTTTTTTGAAGAATTGGGACCCTCTAGAGCATCAAAGAGGTTGTCAATCAGGGGCAGGGGATACCTGTTCTTAATTGTGACTTTTTTGAGTGCTTTGTAACCAGCAACAATGTGTAACCCTCCTTCTTTCTTAGCTACAAAGAAGACTGTTGCACCAAAGAGAGACTTTGATGGCCAAATGAGCCCCTTTTCTAGGGCTTCATCCAGGTAAGCTTTCAGTGCATTGTTTTTCTATGGTGTTAAGCAATAAATGGGGTTTAATTTTGGTATGCTTTCTTTAAGATCAAATTTGTGTTGGATAATTCTTTCAGGTAGTAAGCCTGAAAGTTTCTCCTGGAATACTGAAGGAAATTCTTGGACAAGTTGTTGGTGTGTTGGGTCCTGTTTGATAAAGACTTCCCCATTTTTTAAGTGGATTATCTTCTATTTGCAGGTATTTCTTTCCATTTCACTAGTGTCCTCTTCCTCTTCTGTTTTGGTGAACTTCACAAATACATGATCTTTCATAAGCATGTCAAGATGAATAGGGTATACATGGTGATGTAATTTTTCTTATTGTATGATGAGTGTGTCACTGTCCCAATCAATATGAGGCTTTGTAATTCTCATCTAGTCTATCCTTGTACTACATTGTACTTAGGTATAGAAATGATGAGGCCACTAAGGATAGTATGGATATCTCTTATCTGGGCCCGGAAGGGTTTTACCTCTCTATTGACTGGGGTGCTCCTGTTGTCTACCATGATTAATTGCTAGATGCTTCTTTTTGTTTTAGGTAACTTTATGAGGCTACCAAATTTATTTTCAATAAGGGACTGGTATGCTCCAGTGACAAATAATTCTGTGCCTTGTTATCTTTAAAAATATAAAGGATAAGTGAGAGGTTTCTTTTCAGTTTGGGCAGGAAACAGTATGGGATTGCTGGAGGGTTCTTGAATCATGGTGATTAAATCCATGCCTTGATCTCTGTACAAGTCTTGTAAAGTGAGGGAGGGTGTCTCATCTAAGCACTTCCCTGTTCTTTTCCCTGTTTGGGTGTTTTTTCATTACTCATCTGGTTCACCCAAGTTGTACAATTTCTGCCCCAAGGGTGAGGATTATTGGCTTGGTTGAGTTTTTTGTTAGTTAAAGTAATTTTCTTGGCTAAGGGACTCTTTTTCTGCTTGTTGGTTGTGTAAAGGCTGTCAGATTTCTGAGCAGCTTGCTTCCCTTGCAATAATACATCATGGAGGTTATTGCAGCATCTCATATCAAACTGATGTCTGATTTGTGTGGGAGGGCTGTTGTAGAAGTCTAATTGCAGTCCAGCCTCATCAAAGTTGATGGTATCAGGAGCTTAGTCACAGAGATCTTTGTAGGCTGCAATGTAATCCTCAATTATTCTTATCATTTTGAAAGTTCTGAGTTCTGTTATGATCACCACATTGGAATCTTTTATGGCAACCTTTTTGAGGAAGGCGGCTTTGAACATATCCCAGCCTTTACTGTGATCAGAATGTTGGTTGAAACATTCACTTACAAAGTGTGAGACAGCCCCTGTGACATGTAGGGGGATTTCACTGGCCCAGAGTCATCAGGGATAGCCTACTTGTTTGAACTTGTTTTGTGTGCTTTGAATCCAGAGTTTGGCGTTTTCTTGGTGTAGTCCTGCAAAAATTTCAATATCTGCTGAGCACAGGCACTGAAAAACAATATTGGGTATTTTGGTTGTTTTTGGAATTAGAGTTGTGGGTGGGTTAAGGATTCCATGAGTGTTAAGAAGTTTTTAATGTTTGGTAGGGACAAGGACTTTTTAAAGACAAAAAATCCCTTAGGGACGTCCTGTCCTTCTTTGTAGCCTCTCCAGCCTGTGAGGAGTGCCATCTGCTGGGTTCTTTTCTTTGAAGGAATTTTTCTTTAAGATGTTTAGGTGTGGGTAACCTACCTGTGTTACCACTTTCAAGTAAATACTTTTTGAAAGTATAATAAACAAGATAAAGGGTAAAATTAAGAAGGGAATGATACTTTATTGATATGAGTTTAGAGCTTTATATAGTATCATGATAAACCACATACTGATCATTTATGTCATGAAAAACATGGGGCTTTTACAAATAGTGTTCCACTTAGGACTCAAAAGGGTTGACCCAATATCAGATGGGCAAGTGATAAGAGTGTCACTGACTTAATGATTAGTTGGGAAATCACTTGGGGAATTGCTTTCCCAAGAGGGAGTAATCAAAGATGTTGTGACAATGACATATGTGAAATAGGTTGCTTATATGTCCCTGTTGCATGCCTTATTCTTATTGGGCACTTAAAAACTTGGTGGGGTTTATAATTATATATTTTGTAATGATGCAGCTATATATTTTACTGTATAAGCCAATTGCTAAAAATCATTTACTGTTGAGCCCTCACTTTTAAAGGGCCATCAAAGATAAAAATGCAAATATTATACCAGATGTTGTTTTTAAATGGCTGGGATGTACTGTGATAGCACTATCAAGGCAGCATTTATTTGGGATGGTTTTTTGGCAGAGGCTCAGATCAATAACATACTTTATTTCTGGATATTATATTAGAGGTGCTGATCCATTGCCAAAAGGTTTTTTGATGGATGCTAAATAGTGTATTTTAGATAGCATTTTTTTGTGATGCTGCCTTTTGTTATTTTATGAGGCATCCAGTATTAGAAATGCTTATTTGGATAGCCCATCCTATCTGAACCTGATAAAAACCTACCCGCCCCATCTGCCCATATGATTTATTGTTAACCTTCAAAAACCTAGGTTTATAAGGTAATTATTATCCCTCTCAGGTTTGTACAAAACTATATATTCACCCTAATTAAGTTTTAGTGTCATGAACCACTGGTGCTATTTCATTGCATTCTCTTAATTCAAGCCCAAATGAACCATTTTGGTTAATTTTTCTTTATTTTCTGTTGAAATCTATTTTCTTGTTTTAAGCCATATAGGAGATTTGATATCTATAAGGATCATAACTTATATTTTTATTACAACAGAACCAATTATAGTTCAGTATTTAGATTGGGGAAGTCAACAAGTCAATAGAAAGGACAAAAAATAGGAATAAGATACTGTTTATTGGAGGATAATGTAATTCATATACTATATTGGGGAGCCACAAGTCCACCAGGGGGTGGCACAGTGGCAAGTTCCAAATAAGGTTTGGGTTAGGAATATCTTAGGTGAGGGATCAGCACATTGGATTGACAGTGCTTCTATTTGAGAGATATTGTACATAATTTGACACTGGCCACAGGATTCCTCAGACCGTCAGATACATTTTGGGACACCTCTACAAGCGTCCCTGTATATTGTGAGATATGTTAGTGAGTGGGGGAGTAATCTTGGTTGCAATTTTTTTGATGGGTTGGATTCTGTTAGTGGCTGAGGGTTAGCCATATGAAGTCTGTGAAAGTGTTGGGGATTCTATAAAGGGTCCAACAATCTTGTGATACCAATGACTTGATAAAAATTACTGTAGATAGTATATAAAGATATTGTTGAAATAAATATTCAAGATTGGGCACTGGTGTTTATAGCTATCAAATGTATATAAAATGAAAATGATGTGATAGTTCAATAGTTTTCTCAGTGTTTGCCAGATATAAAGTACATCATTTAGAAAGTGTTTGAAGCATATATAAATTTTATTTTAAAGGATGATTGTTTTGTAGAATATTATGCTGCTTCCTTTGACTTAAATATTGATATTTGGGTAGATTATATACCCCAGTGGAACAATTGGAGTTATTACAGTTGAAACAGCATACATCCCAATATACATGGCATATTTATTCTAGTCCAGAGTGAGTGATAATCTTATATTTCTTAAGTGAAGTATAGAGGCCCTGATTACATCTTGAGCTGTGATAAAAGCAGGGCCTGTTTAAGACAATCATCTGGTTATTGTAATTTCTAGGTTTCTGTCTGTGTCCATGTTTTTATTTGAGCAAGTTCAGATTTCTTGGATGTTTCTAATGAGCTACATGTGAGCTCATGCTGATCTAAGTGATGTACATTGGATCCATGCATCCTGGATAGGTTCTGATATGTAATTAAATACAGCTCTCATATCATCTTTGTAGAAGCTATAGTTGGACATCTACCTTAAGTCTTAATCATTGTAATTATAAACATTCTCCTTTAGGATTGAGTAGGCCAACCACAAATTCTCAGCCACCCTAACCAAAAGATAACTGGAGTAAAAGTGAAATCAAACACCAGGTCAGGTGCAAGCATATGGTATGGGTGAGGCACACGGGCAAGTTATGTGGATCTTCAGAGTTATTCCATTCTCAGGGGTTCTGTTTGGGATTGAGCTATCTACCTGCCAGGTTGGAAAACTTTTTAAAAAGCTCTCGAGCGGGGAATTGAACCCCGGTCTCCCGCGTGACAGGCGGGGATACTCACCACTATACTACCCGAGAATTGAAGGACATGGTTTTTGTAAAAAAATATTTTTTGGTAAACAATAAGGTAGATTAAAGTGAAGGTGAAATAGTTTATTCAGAAGATCGTGACATAAGGTTTATGGTATGGCTGGAAGAGGATGATTAGGTTATTTTGAAACAGAATCTTATGTGCGTGGTGATATAATTGGGTAGGGATAACATTGGCATGAGAGAGAGAGCTGGTTGATATGCATGTACTGTGTTTACTTGGGGGTTTCTTGTATGCGGAAACGACATCTAAGATCTACTTATCTCGAAACCTTGAGTCCCAGGGGTCTGTTCAAGAAAGGATAAACTTGGAAACTTATAGATTAATGCCTGGATTCCCTAGGGCAAGGGCTTTGGTATCTTCTTTATGCGATGGCGTTAAACAAGTAAAGGGAGTGTAATCAAAGCTAATTGTTTAGCATTCAGGATACTTGGATGTATCTGAAGATAAGCATATATTCTTTATGCTTTTCCCATCTAAACGGAACGAAGGAAATGGCTCTCTGGTGTTGTGGATCAACGGGGGGCCTGGCACATCGTCTCTTCTTGGTGCACTTCATGGAGTAGGACCATGTGGAATTTACAAAGGGAAAATGGTTGCACAGAAAAATTCTTGGGTTGACACCGCCCACGTGTTGGTGCTGGACCAGGTAAGAAGCAGCATAGCCGAGCTAACATGAAGCCTGTAGGAACGGGGTTTAGTTACGGCGACGGGGTGGTCAACAGTACAGAGGCGGCAGCCTTGGATGTTTATTTTGCCTTGAATGCCTTCTATGGTAAATTCCCAAGGTACCGAAGACGAAGGCTGCATATTGTCTCCGAGTCCTTTGGCGGGCATTTCGCTCCTGGCATTGCTTCTGTCATTCTAGACGCAAACAAGGTGACTAACAGCAGCATCATCAGACTGGAATCAATTGCCGTAGGAAATGGTCTCATTTCTCCGTCAATCCAATTTAAAAGCCTTGCCCAGATAGCCTGTCACAACAAGTATGCTGCACTCTTTTCTCTGGAAAATTGCCATCGCTTTGAGAAGAAGCTTGCCCAGCTCATCACCCATACGCTGGAGTGTCTCAACAACGGAACGTCTGCTCGCTGTTGTAAAGCATGGTCCTACTTCATCACCGATATCATCCTACCCCATCTCCACGATGGCCACGACATCTATGACATTCGCTCAAGCATCCTCCCCACCCACCGCTATGCTGCCGCCACCAATGCCACCGCCACTGCAATGAATGACCCGTTCATCCGCAGCAAGCTGCTGGCCACCAACATCACCTTCATCACTGACCACCCCGATGTCAACACGCGCTTTATCAAGTCTGGCGACATGTAAATCTACATCAAACACCACTAACCCTTAGGGCTAAATCTGTCATGCCTCTCTACGAAAGGCTCCTTGAGAGCGGCATCCGGGTTCTACTTTACGCCGGCGAAGCCGACTTCATATGTAATTGGCTTGGCCTAGAGACGGTCGCTTTATCCCTCAACTGGAGCGGCAAACAAAGCTTCAACCTCCAGAAAACCTACTTCCACTATAGCAACAGCAGAGTTGACTGGATATCCCGTGCCCACAAGAATTTGGCATTTGTCAAGATCATAGATGCAGGCCACTTCGTAAGCCTCTCCATTCTCACACCTCTGACCTTTAGGCCCCCCTGTCCCAACCCGCCGTCACTCGCAACCTCATCGACTCTTGGATCCACAACAACTTGCCTGGCTCATCCAACGACAACCCTTGAACTTTAAGCTCAAATATCCATCCACGACCCCTTCATCCATCGATTTAAAATACTTGAATTATAAATGCTCTTTTACACTCAAATATCCATACATTGCTTCAAAATAAATGAATCATAAATGCTATTTTAAACCCAAATATCCATCGATTGATTTAAAATACTTGAATTATAAATGTCCTTTTAAACTCAAATATCCATCCATTGATTTAAAATAAATGAATCATATATGCTATTTTAAACTCAAATATCCATCGATTTAAATACTTGAATTATAAATGCTCTTTTACACTCAAATATCCATCCATTGATTTAAAATAAATGAATCATAAATGTGATTTTAAACTCAAATATCACAGCTATATTCAAATTGTCAATCTTTGCTGAGACTGAACATGACATTGTCTACCACATGATTTCACAACACCCTATATTGCAATTCTCATTGTTAATAAAAGAAATATACATTTCCCAGCCATCTTATTTCCCCTTTATATATTATGAAATGCTGATATCTAAATTACCAGCTCGAATTATTGAAGGACCTAAGTAAGAGTATACAGCCAAATAGTACAAAATCAAAACAACTTATTACCCTTGTCTATCTAGATAAAATATTCTTCATATCAACACCTGATAACTTCACAGATCTGTCTATGACCTATTAACCAAATAAATCCCATCTTAGAGACAATACAATATTGCTCAGATCCCCCACATATCTTAATAAATGCTATTATGATATCTTCATTCCTCTATTATCATTACCAAACTTGAAATTCTATGTCAGCTCTGGGGTTCCAGATAAGCTTTTAAAAGTTAGAGGCAGAGGATATAAATCACTATTTCTATCAGATACAATATAATGGTGCACACAATTTGATCTTTAGCCCTTTTTTAAGGACAAGATAGTCTTCCATAAATATAGAAAGACAAGTGCGTGAAGTATTTGGTCCTAATGATACTGAATTGCACCATTATTTTATTTCTCTCTTTTCTCAAAGATATTTTTGGGGGTGGTTATAGTGCTAATGTAAGCCTGGTTTCTTTTTTCTTTGGAGATTTTTGATACTGTACCAGAGTGATCACCAATAATTCTTTTTATGGCATTTTACAAATATGTTTTATCCAATAAACCCCTATACATATTCCAATGCCTCTTTAAATAGCTAGCATAAAAACTTGTATGATCTAGAATAGCTATCATTAACAGTTCATGCTATGTTAATTTGGTGGGATGCCCTATCTAAAAACACCACATCTAGAAAACGTGTTCAAAAGCGCCCTCTAGAAAAACCCCATCTATAACTCTTATATCAAATCCCCAGCTCAAATGTGACAATTAACTTTAAACATATGGGACATTATTTTTCTTGTTATGCCTAGGCGCCAGATTGGTTATTTTATAACTTAATCACATTATTCATATTCAAATTATTCAGAAAGAGTAAAATATAATCAATCCCAAATATTTAATTGATCTTGGGCTTGGGTGATTTTTTAAAAAATAATTCATTGATTTTATAATTGAAAATTGCAACTTATAGTACTACTGAAAATATCTTAAGTGCTACTAAAAACCAAAAATATTTATGATGAGTTGCATGGGAGAGTAATAGCAGCCCCAAAGCTATAAATGCTATTACCCTATCTTTGGCTCATCATAAATATTCTTAGTTTGTTTCAGAAAAAAAGGTTGTTGTTTTTGAAAGACTGATAACTCTATTTAAAATACACCCTCTAGTAAGCTGCCCTACTTCATGAACTTGCCCCAATACACTACTAGCATCTTCTGATATTTTTGTTTCTCTGGTATCATCACATGATTTCAAATGATAAAATATCTCAGAATATTCTGAGAAGCTTTCAAATGTTAAAGGTGAAGTATATAACTTCCCATCTTTCATCAAATATGAAAGATTAATGCGCAGATTTTTAACTTCAAGCTCTCTTTTTATAGGCCTAAATTTCCTTTCATAAATATAAAAAAATGCTTTTTGGGAAACAATTGAACCAGTTAAAGATGAATTGTATAATTCTTTTCTTCTTTCTTCTTTCTCACAAATATTTTTTAGATCATTAATGTTGTTAATATAAAGTACATTTTCTTTTTCCTTTAAAATTTTTGATATTACACCAAAGTGACCATCAACAATGCTTTTTCCATGGCATTCAACAAAACAGTTATATTTTATGGAACCCTTAATATATTTAGGTGCCTCTTTAAATAAGTAATATAAAAATTCATATGATCTAAAATGATTTCCATTATCTGTCCATACTTTTATATTTTTTATTTTTTTAAATCTATCTAATTTAAGAAGACTTATTAGACATTTACCTGAAAATAAAGAATCATGTGATAATATTTGAGACAAAAAATCATGATATTCATATTTAATTTTACTGTTTTCTTTAAAAACTAATGCAAACCCTAATAATGAGATTGGTTTTTTTGAATAAAAACAATTATTGGTCTCAATTGGACCACCTCCAACCTTTAAGTTTTCTTTATAATCTATAACTACAACACAAGACTCATCATCTAGTTCATTAATATCTTTTTTATATTCACAATTTTGATGAACATAAAAGTCTTGGTGCTGATTAATAGTCTTTAAGTCATTGTCTATAGATTCTGGTAATGGTAAGTTTTTACTTTCACATTCTTCCTTCTTTTTTTCTAGTGAATTTTTTAAATTACAAATATTGCACATATCGGTTTGTTTTTTACTTTTTATTATATTTTTAGGGATTAATTTATAGTAAGTGGAAATTGAAACTGAAGTTTCATTTTTTATTTTCATATTTTCATATATTTCTTTTTTGTTTTAAGTAGAGAGTATTTAATTTCAGTTGAGTAATTACTCATCTCTTTTTCTATATCTTTATAAATTTTTTCAGGCACTTTTTTTGTAAACTGGCTTGTTTCAAAAGAATTTTCCAGCAATTTTTTAATTATTTTTTTTAGTTATTTCTTTTTTTAATGAATAGTTATTATTTTTTTGGCTTTTTTTGTTTAAGCTTACATTTTTATTTTTATTTATTTTTCTTGAGTATTCAAACTCACTTTTGGTTATATTAAACCCCATATCATTAAGCTCTTTTAAAGAGTAACTGGAAGTAACCAGAGATCGCAAGGCTGGGATATGTTTTTGGGGAGAAGATTTCATGAGATCCTTTAAGTTTTCAATGAACTCATTGCCTTTTTGATTTTGAATAGTTGGCAGGAACTGAGCTTTCCCAAATTCAGTTTGAGTAAGGAAGTGCTTGATGAAATTATCAAGATCATCACCAGCAATAAAGAGGAATGCCTTTTTTAACATTGCAATTCTTTCTCTTTTTGTTGAAGCTCCCAAGGAAAAAAAGGGTAGCATGGAAGAAGTAAATTTAACTGAGGACATGGTAGTATTTTGAATCTGTAATTAGGTCAGATCTTTGATGTGTGCCTTAATGATGGAGTAGTTATGATCAGAATGTGGTCTTTGAATTGGGTTATTTGGATTAGAAGCTCTGTGGTACTTTAGCTCTTATATACCAAGCTAAATGACACCATTCTGAAAGAAATGGTGTGATAGCTTTTATTATAGTTTGAACTTGAATTTATGTTTGCAGAAATTAATTAAATACCCAGTTTTCATGCACAAGTGATATATGTGAAGCAGCTAAGCATTATTATTACATCATATCCTCTTTGTAATCAATGCAAATCAATTAAAATGATGTATTCAGTTAATTGTAACTCTTCTGCATATTTTTAAATGATAAAATATTAAAGAATTCCATTTAAAGAATGCTCAATTTGAGGTTCGAAGCTCACTTGAACCTTAAAATCAATCTAAACAGTGATAAAAACATCCTAACTTCAAACTATCATAAAATCCTAGAGAATTGAGCTTTTTAAATAAAATAAAATGCGAAAATAAAGCTCTCAATCTTATCTTTAATTTCGTCAAATAAAAAACATCTGTTGTGTATTCAAAAAAGAGTATTTATTAGCTTTTAAGTGATCTACTTTATATCATTAGATATAATCATATAATAAAATCTGGATTATGCTCTTTTAAATTACTTTCGCTTTAATATTGAGCATAGTATACATATTAAAATTTTTACACCAATAGAAAGATAAGATTCTTAGCTTCATTTTGATAGTTTACAGTGTGAAAAAATATTAATTTTTCATTGAGTTATTAATGCTTTAAATATAAATTGTGTAATTAGTTACTTTTTCAAAATCGAACTGTGTTATGCTGCGACTTGAGCAGCATGTGCATTAGAAAATGGCCTAATCTCTAAAATAATGACCCATATGTACACCAAAAGTCAACTCACACCATTTTTTTGTGAATCAATGTATTTTGGATTGTATTTTGAATGGTTTTGCTTTGCATGTGAGCCCTTTGTTGCTGTGTTGACCCATTTTGCCCATTAACGCCAATAAACCCTGTTAACAGAGTGTATATTTTAACCTGATAGTTGGATTTTGTTTAAATCTGAAGTATTTTTGCTTGTTGCCATAGCTTTTAAAACTACTGTACAAAGACAGAATAAGTTTCCCGCTCAAATCACAAGATATTATAGGAACATGCCTTAAGATCTGCATCCCTAAAGGACTACATGGTGAACTATCACTATTAGGATTCCTGCTCCCTGGATTACCCATAGTTGCTGCACATATCATTATATGGGAAACTACTGAATAACTTAGTATATTAGTAGTCAATCCACATACCTCTACCTTGGAAATAGGATGTAACTTTGGGACAACTTTCCTTAAGATTTTTTTTTCAAATAAAGCTATTTCTTCTGTCTACTTCATTGGATTGTTATACAAGCTTGGATTCCCTAATACTAGGCCAGTCCTGGTAGCACCCATCCTGCAAGATGAGAAAATTGGAGAAATATAACTAGATAAGAAGTAAAAGTTTCTAAAGCTTACAAAAGAAATATGAGTACCTTTTTTCCAACTCTGATGCAGAATTAGGCTGTTCTAACAACTTCTTCCACAAGGTTAACACAGGAGAATCCTCACCTCTATTTCAAACTGCCTACTGTCAATCTCCAGTGGTTAACCAAATTATTCAACAAGAAGTAGATAAACTCCTTGAATTAGGACTACAAATTCCATCTATTAGCCCATGGACCAGTCCTCTGCTCCTGGTAAAAAGTAAAGATGAGACCAAACAAGTGGTAACTGATTATAGAAAGTTGAGCGCTATTTCAAAGAAAAAATAGATACTCTCTACCTCAGATTAATTACATCCTGGATAAGCTATGGGGTACCCAACTCTTATTAGCCATGGACCTTGTAGCCAGATATTGACAAATATCAATGAAGGTAGAAGACCAAGAAAAATTTGCCATTGTGACAGCTGATGGCTTCTTTTAATCTACTCAAATGACAAAAGGTTTAGTCAAAGCCCATGTCACTTTCCAAAGATTAATGAACACAACTTTATGTAACCTGAAGTTCATCTGTGTCCTTGTGTACCTGGATGAAATAAATGTTTACTCAAAAAGATTTTATGACTACCTCAGAGACCTAGAGAAAGTTTTCATACAGCTAGAAAAGATAGGTATGAAACTCAAGCCCAAAAAGTGCCAATTCTTTAAGAGAATCTTGAATTCTTTGGTCACATCATAAACAAAAAAGGCATATCTTCCATCACAGCCACAGTATCTGACATAGCTAAAATGACTGCCCCATAACTGTTAAAGATTTTTAATTATTCCTTGACATGGTTGGCTACTATATTTGGTTCATAGAGCTGTTTGCAAACTTAGTCTAATCTCTCTTATGTCTTCTGAAGAAAGATGTAGAACTTATATGGGACCAAGACTGCCAAAATGGCTTTGAGGCTCTCAATAAAGCCCTGGTTTAATCACTTGTACTAGCCTATTCCAACTTCTCAAAGAAGTTTATTTTTTACACAAATGTCAGTCTAGTAGCTGTTGGAGTTTTTCTTGCATAATTAGACAATGAAAGCCATAATCATACTGTTGGATATTTCTCAAGAACCCCAAATGTCCATGAATAGAACTGATTGGTGACAGAACACAATTTTCTGGAAGTTCTATATAGGATCAAAGAGTGTTTTCTCTATTTATATGGTTCTCACTTTAAAGTTGTGACTGAACATTCCTCTATGAAGTGGCTGGCTAGCCTAAAGGACCCAGAAGGGCAACTGGCTTTTTGGGCAGCAAGACTTCAAGCCTATGAATACAAACTTGTTCACTTTTCTGGAGCCAAGTATGCTAATGCTGATGGACTTTCTAGGCTATTACTGGTAGCAGCTCTTGTTCCAGAAGGGGAGTCCTTGTTTGAAATTATTCATTTCTCTTTAAATGGGACAGTAACACCCCAGAAGTCTATATGGTATTGACTAAAATTTCTCACAACACTATGATAAAGATGGTTGCTTATACAAGGAGGTCAAAAGGCAAGTGCTAACTAGCATATGCTCCTCCCAACACCTAGTTATATTGCGTGAATTTTTGTGATCTAGCCACAGGTCACATAGGAAAGAAACATATGATGTTAACACTTGAATCATATTGTTACTGGGAAGGTATTTATACTTATTTACAAGAGTTTTTTCAGAGTTGTATGACCTGCTCCAAGTATTGGCCTCTACCAAAGTCTAATTGCTATAGACTACACCCCTCACTCATTTACTCCACACTTTTAGTATTGTATATTAGGACCAGTAGGCCTAAACAAGACCAGTTGTAGAAATAGATACCTTGTTATATACATTGATAATGTTGTAACTGTGCTGTTTTAGCAGAGTTACACAGGGAAAAATATTTAGGAGATAGATAATAATCTTTATTGAGAGATAATGATTATATAGTTCATGTGAATCAAGGATAGAAGGAACAAGATTCATGATCATACAGCTGGATGGGAGAAGGGGGTGGCTTGATCCTGATAATGATTCAAGCGCTAAATTGAGGTATCCACTGTATAAGGATCATTGTCTGTTCATGTTGATGGATTTGGTAATTCAAGTTGACTTCCTAGTCTGGCTTTGAGTGACCAGGTAATCAGATTGCGGGTCACAAACCCGCTTGATTGGAACCTTGCTGGCGGGTCAAGCCTGCGGTTTTGACACCCCCCCGGCTGAAGGTTGGCCTCCTCTGGAGGCAGGTTGTCAGGGAGGTTGTCAGGAGCCCGGGCGCCATATTGTACCAGTTGTTGTTTGGTGGCGGGCAGGGCAGTTTCTCGTTGTTTCTGTCTCGCTTTGCTTGGTGGTAGGCAGTCATGGTGTAAGGTCTTGTCCTGCTTGCGTTTCCTGAGCCCTTGCACGAGGTAAGTGTTATTGTCGTTTACCTTTAGAATGATTGCTGGCCCTACTTTTTTGGGTTGTAGTTTGCTTTTATCAACATTCATGACCCAGAATTTGTCCCTGACTTCATGTCTCTGGCAGATGGGCACAAAGGTCTTTTGTAAGTGTTCCTTTTCTTTGGCTGCTTGTTTGCTGTTGGCCTCTATTACTTGAGGATCTGAGCAAGGGGGACTTGACTTGGAATTTCCAGTTTGGGTCCTGTCAATGCTTGAATGATATTTGGCTGTGTGCCATATACCAGTTCAAACAGGCTTTTTCCCGGTGGATCTGTTCACTTGGGTTTGGCACACAAGTAATGCAGTTGATAGCTGCTTATACCAGTCCTCAGGTCTCCTGGCGGTGAGTTTAGCTAGGACTTGCACGAGGCTACCATTAAGCCACTCTACGCGTCCATTGGCTTGTGGATGGTATGGTGTTGTGACGGTGTGTTTGATCCCATTCTTGGTGAGGTACACATTGGTATCTTTGGAGGTCAATTTTTTGCCCCCATTGGTTATCAGGAGTTCTGGCTTTCCAAACCTGCTGATTATTTCCTTACCAATGAATTGTCAGATGTTGTTACCGGTGTGCGTTTTCACCGCTTGGGCTACTGGCCACCTTGTTACAAAATCAATGGCTGTGATGATGTATTTTTTGTCACTGTGTTTTCCTGGCATGTGGCCCACAATGTCAAGAGCCCATACCTTGAACGGTAGTTGGGTTTGGATAGGGAGTACAGACTTAGGCAGAGTTTTGCTCTTGGCAAACTTTTTGCAAACCTTGCACTGTTCAGTCACTTCTTGAACATTGCAGTATAGGGTTGACCACCAGGCTTTATGTTTTAGGAATTTGTATAGATTTTGGCTCTTAGTATGTCCGAGATCCCTGTGGTAGCAAAGAATGGTATCAACTTGCTGATGTGTGGGAATGTAGGGAATGTTTTGCCATCTGACATTTTTCTGTGAAGAGTCCCGTATACATCAGCAAAGAGGTGCTCATTCTTGATGACCGTTTCTTTGGTGATATTGGTTGTGCCTGCAGAGAACCCTTTGTCTTTTGTATGGAGCACTAGGAGAGGCCAGTCTGGGTTGAGCCCATTCTCTCCCCTAGAAGCACGGATATACAGGCGGGACAGGGTGTCTGCCATGGCAAGTTTGGCCCTGGGCTTATATTAGATGGGCATGTTAAACCTTTCTAAGACTTTCATCCACCGCGCTTGGTGGCGTGACAGGTTTGCTTGTGTCTTGAAATAGATGAGCAACTTATGATTGGTTAGTGCTGTGAATTCTTCCTGCCGTTCCAGTAACAGCGCCATTTGACTAGGCAGTGTACAATGGCCAACAGTTCTTTGTTGTGGATTGAGTATCAACACTTGCCATCTGTCAGTTTGCGTGACTTGTAGGCTACTGGAAGGAAATCACCATCACTATTCTTAATTTGTAGTACCCCTCCAATGGATGCATCTGAAGTGTCAGTTTCCATCTGGTATTCTCCGTCTCGTTAAGGGTACTGTAAGATAGGTGCGGTTGTGAGCTTTTCCTTGAGACGTCTAAAACAGAGGTCATGTTGGGGGGTCCATACAAACTTGGACTTGGTGCCTGTTATGGCAGACAAGGGGGCGGTTAAGACGCCGCAGTTGGGTATGAAACGTTGTACATAGGCCACCATTCCCAAGAAGGTGTGTAGTTCTTATCTGTCCTTAGGAGGTGGCATTTTGCAGATGGCTTGTATCTTCTGACTGTTGGGTTTGATGCCGTCTTTTGAGACTATATGTCCCAAGAAGAGTAGCTGCTCTTGGAAGAACTGACACTTGGAGGGCTTGGCCAACAGTTTGTGTTGTGCCAGGGTTGCAAAGACTTCCTCCAGATCTTTGTGGTGCTGTTCCACCAAGGGGCTGTAGACAATAATATTGTCCAGGTACATTAGTGCGTGTTTGCCTATGTGTGGCGC
Organism: Entomophthora muscae; assembly: GCA_014839935.2. Classification (NCBI taxonomy): domain Eukaryota; kingdom Fungi; phylum Entomophthoromycota; class Entomophthoromycetes; order Entomophthorales; family Entomophthoraceae; genus Entomophthora; species Entomophthora muscae. The sequence goes on along the minus strand of QTSX02000939.1, from coordinate 34,014 downwards.
AAACACTTTGTTCATGAAGGTTACTAAGGTGGACGGGGCATTGGTCATGCCAAAGTTGAGTACCACACATTTGTAGGAACCGTACTTAGTGCGGAAGGCTGTCTTGGGGATGTCTTCCTCCTTGATACAAATCTGGTTGTAGCCTGCAGTTAGATCAATCTTGGAGAAGACAGAGGCCCCTTCCAAGGCATCAAAGAGATTTTCAATTAGTGGTAATGGGTAAAAATTCTTAATGGTGACTTTGTTTAGGGCGCAATAGTCTGTAACCAGGCGTAAGGTACCGTCCTTTTTAGCCACAAAGAATAAAGCAGCCCCAAAGGGAGACTGTGAGGGGAGGATAAGTCCCTTTTCCAGTGCCTCTTTGAGGTAGGCGCGCAGGGTGTTGTCCTTGTTTGGGGTCAGCCTGTAAATGGGATGTGCCTTGGGTACAGCCCCCTTGAGTTGAATAGAGTGTTGAATGTGTTTCTCAGGGGACAACCCAGGTAACGCCTCCTTATAGATTTCTGGGTGCCGGGCCACAATGTCACGTCTTGTGGTATGGAGGTGTCCTGGTGATCCTTGAAGTGTATGATTTCATACTGGCAGGAGTCCCAGTCAATTGCTTTCAGGCTTTCTTTTTTGTCCTGGGTCTCTGTGATGCGTACAAAGACGTGGTCTCGTAGGAGTTGGTCTACAGAGTCTGGGTAGATTTGGTGGTTGACACCTTCACGCTTGATGGTCAACACTGAGGTTTCCCAGTTCACGTGGGAGTTGTTTTTCTATAACCAGTATAGACCCAATACAATGTCAAACTTAGGGAAGTCAATGACGGGACCTTGGACGGTGGAGTGAAGGTTCTTGAGCATGACAGAGAAGGGGGCAGTCTCTTTTGTCACGGCAATGTGATGTTCATCAGCCAGGACCACATTTTTAATCTGTGAAGGATTAGTGGCCAGCCTGAATTTACCCATAAAGCTGCTGTTGACTAAGGTTTGGTCTGCGCCCAAGTCCAAGAGTGCTGAGTCTGTGTAACTGCAAAAGTGGAAAGGGTAAGACATCAATTTATTGGGATGTCTGGCAATGGTGTACAGTACGGGTCTTCCAAGGGTACTTGGATCATTGGGCATTGGTCCACGTCCTCGGGTTGGTATTCATCATTGGGCAAGTCAGGAGTTGTGTGGGGAGAGCTTGGCTTGCTTAGTGCTCTCCCCGGGCTTTTCCCTTGTCTTGGTTGCCTTGGGTGGCGGTGACACAGAAATGGGTACAATTTGATTGGCCGTTATTTCCATTCCCATTCCCATTTGAACCTGTGAGCTTGTGGTTGTTGTTGTTGCCTCCAGGAGGTGGTTGAGAGGAGCGCTGCTTGGATGGGAGTCCTTGGGTCTTTCTTGTTTCTCATTCTGTGCCTTGTGTAGAGCGTTGGATGTTTGTTCCACTTTTTCTGCTTCACAGTACAGGCTTTGCAGGTTGGTAAACTGGTCCAGGTTCACATGTCTCATCTCGTGCAACTTGAGAGTGTTGTAGTACATGAGGTGTGTTGCTGGGGTGTCAAAGGCCATATTGAATGTGGCACAGAGATGGAGTTCCTTGTAGGCACAGGTAAGTTCCTTCACAGTGCCTGTCTGGGTTAGGTTATTTACTTGGTGTATGATCATGAGCGCCGTATCCTTAAGCACAAATCTCTCCAAGAGGTCCCATTTGAAGATGTCCCAGCTCTTGTTGGTGTGCTCTTTGTGCCACTTGTTGCACCAGGTGCCAGCGTCATGGGTCAGACAAATGGAAATCTCTGCGTCCAAAATTGCTGTGGGCATTCCATCTGAGCCAGCTTGCTTTGGGCGGACTGAATCCATGCGGCAGCATTGTTGTCATTGGCCCCATCAAAGGGTTCTAAGGCAGCGCTGCAAAGTCTTTGTGCAACATAGGCGGGCATGGTGGTTTTGTCAGCTAGTTGTGGCATCAAGGAAGGCGTCTGAAAGAACCCTTGGGCAGACAGGGCGTTGAAGGCGGTAGCAGGGTCACTGTGTTTTGGTAGAGAACAAAGCCATCAGGTATCTTGGTACCAGGAGTATATGGCGTCCAGTTGGGCAGGAGGCCATACATAATTCTGTTGAGAATTTTTTGGCCGCAGTGTGTGCGGGCAACAGGCAAAATTTTTCAAGATAAGGTAGGATGGTGAGCCTACCTGTGCTACAATGTTGTACTGTGCTATTTTAACAGAGTTACACAGGGAAAAATATTTAGAAGGTAGATAATAATCTTTATTGAGAGATAATGATTATATAGTTCATGTGAATCAAGGATAGAAGGAAAAAGATTGGTGATCACACGGCTGGATGGGAGAAGGAGGTGGCTTGATCCTGATAATGATTCAAGCGCTAAATTGAGGTATCCACCGTATAAGGATCATTGTCTGTTCATGTTGATGGATTTGGTAATTCAAGTTGACTTCCTAGTCTGGCTTTGAGTGACCAGGTAATCAGATTGCGGGTCACAAACCCGCTTGGTTGGAACCTTGCTGGCGGGTCGAGCCTGCGGTTTTGACAATAATTTCAGTGAATAAGTTGAAGCTAAAGCCATTCCTATTCTAACTTCTATACATACAGCTTGCTTTGTTCTGTTTCATATCATTGATAACTATGGCTGCCCTCTTACCATACTGATAATTAATGAAGCCAAATTTACCAGTGAGCTCTTAGTCAAATTAAACAAGACCATGGGAATAAAAGACTCCAAATACACTCCTTATCATCCTGAAAATAATGGATCTGTTGATAGAGTTAATGGAACCCCCAAGACCATCATTAAAAATCTCATGCTGGACTCTGGGGTGTCTTGGGATACTCTAGTACCCTTGGCCCTGATGGCTTACAAAGTAACTAATCTTACTTCTACTAGATGCTCTTCTTTCCAGATGATCTATGGGCAATAATACTCCCTACCTGGGCTCTTGGTAGCCTATAAGCTGGATAATGATAGATTACCAACAATCATTATAAGACTCTCACCAAGTGTGAATACCCAACATATGAGGGAGTATTTTAGCAAGGCAATGTGCCCAGTTTGACACTTGGAACCCAGTGAGTGAGTTGACAGTTGGGCATACTGTCAATACCCAACAGAACACCTTGGTATGCACATTAAATTATCCAAAATTACTGGCAAAGTAAGTGAGTACATAGTATATACAGGTGTATAGAGCTATGGACATTGTAGAGTGGGGGAAAACTAGGGCAGGCCAGGAGTAAGGCTGGGAGGAGTTCAATTGTATAGGATCCTTGTAGTGGTACTCCTTGGTGGGTTCTTGAAAAGGCCCATATGGTTTGAAGTTGTGTTGGTGGCCCCCAATCCCTAGGCAGGCTGTAATGACAGCAGAAAAGATCAGATGTTTTGTCTTCTATCTCCTGGGAAAGGTCAGACAAAGCTTAGTGTCTTTGACTTTCTTTTAGATAAGTCTTGTGAGTGATTTATGTGATATAATTGAGGGTAATTTCACTCAATCATAGCATAAACTATCATCAATTGATTGAGATTTGTTATATATTAGTGCCTGGATGCAGCATAAATATTGAAAAGCATTGGATTGGGAACCCCAAAAACTTGGTGTTGTCTGAGATTCCCTTTCTGGAGTGGCATTGGGGTGGATTTAGTGGCAAGGTATTGCCAATTCCTGGCTGGCAGTAGTATGAGGAATTTTGGGATGCTTTAATGCACCCAAATTCATTAGTTGTATTTGATGCATGAACATTGGTGCAGTGTAGCTTGTCAACCCTTCCCATATTTGGCAGATTCCCAATTTGGGCAGCAGATCCCCCAAATTGGGATTTGGGGAAATTTTCTTTTTTTGGTTTCCCAATTTGGAAGTTTCCCCATAAGGCAGGGGTTGATAGGCTGGGCATGGGGGGGGGTGCTGCCAGCAGCTGGCTGGTTGGGTGCTCATGCGGCCAAGCCGCCAGGCTGGGCGTGAGGCTGGTGGGAGCCTGGCAGTTGGCTGTGCCATCTGCAGAAGGCTGACACCTGGCCTATAAAAGGCAGAATCCCCAATTTTAAAATTTGGTTTTTGTTGTGCGCTTTTTGTGGCAGTTTCCTCAATCAGGAGAAACTTCTTCAAATAATTCCCTTGATTATTTGGCACCATTGTGTTGCAAATGTCAATTCATTGTGTTATTTTTTCAGGAATATTTCTGACACTAAGAGACTAATAACCCTGCACCAGGAGGCATACAGGTCTATGAAAACAAACAGATGTACTGTGTTTGCCTGTGACATAAAGCACTGCCCAAAGTTAGCCACTTTTGTATATTGGCTAACATGTGCTTGTTTCATAGGCTTGGACCTCTGGACTTCCTCACAAGCTCACCCTTGTGTATGCAGGCCTCTTCCTGGTAGTTGAAAAAAGTAGTTTTGATTTGTTACTGTTTAGCATATTATTACTGGTTGTAATATCATAGATTACATGCCAAGTTAATTAAGGAAGCTCTCAAGAATAACAAGGACACTCCTTGACCCTTGTTGGCCAGCTCTCCTAAGAGAAGCTCCTTGTAAGGCCATATTAGGTCATTATTTATTAGGTTAAGCCAAGGTGCCAGCTTGAGCATTTTAAAGCCTTTTAGCTGCTTTTTTATTATTTAATTCCTAAACTTATATACTGTAAATTCAGAACCTGAATGTAAAAATTCAGGATTGTCAAATCCTTGGTCCAAATTTCAAATCACTTTTGTGGGATGGCCTTTTTTAATTAAATTGATTTTTTTGTATTTTTATTTGAATATTTAAAAATGCGGGAACTCATAGACACTTTGCAAAGTTCAAGTCAAACTTCATATTTCCAATGAACAAAATGAATTAACTGGAATCAGATTTGAAGTGTTCAAATCCATCAACCATTCTCATTAAGTTTACTAGTTTTTTTGAAATTGCAGGATTGTCAAATCCATGAACCAAATTTCAAATCACTTTTGAATGCCACTAGTAAACTCAGATATTAATTGCAGGAACTGGAATCCAAATTTAATGTACAGTAAGCACACTAGGAAACACCAACCCAAATAAAGAAGCTCCACCACAACTAAAATCAAATGAAAAATTTAATTTTAGTAACCATGTTTAGACATAAAAGTGATTAAAGTTTAAAATTATCCAAACCCAGAAAGTATACAACATTATACACTTCAAAGCACAGATATAGAAATTCTGTTAATATTCAAGACTAAATCAGGAGAAAATAACTACTCACTACTAAACCAAAAATTCAAATAAATAAGATTTAATCTAAAATATATCTTTTTATTTTATTTTTATGGACTGTCAATCACATTCCCAACCAGCTCCTGCACCAGCCTGCGGGGCAGCCCACCCACAAGGGCATCCCAGAGGGTCCAAGAATAGACCCAGAACTAAACTTGAGGGGAGTCATGCCAACACACAGGCCTCCCAAGGTGTCATTGCCAGCCAACCATCTCCTGCATCCCAAGCCAGATCACACAGCCTGAATCCCAGATAGAAGCCGCTCTCAAGGCCTGCTACCAAAGTATCCTACACCAGAGTCACCAGGAACACTGAGGTTACTTACACCTTCACTGTGTACCTAGTTGTCACCTGGCCCCACACTCTTAATCCAAGAGTTGCCACTTCCTGCCCCCGCGTTTTTGACACCTCCTATCAGCCATTGGTCACAACTGAGGAAGGCAACCTCCAGAATTAACTCATACAGAATGGAACATCCTCCATGTCAACAATTTCAAAAATTGTTTTTGCTTAATCTTTTATAATTTCAATTAAAAGCTCAAAATAAAAATCAAGCATTGCTTTTATTATCAGTGTCAATTATTTAATCAAGAAAAAAATAATCTTTAATGTTGAAAATAAGAAAAATATTTTTGAGAATTGTTGACATGGAGGATGTTCCATTCTATATGAGTTAATTCTGGAGGTTGCCCTGAGGAACCATCTGCGCCTGTTACCTAGTCCACTATTGACAGCGCCACCGCAAGTAAGAGTGATCCCATCTTCTACACAAAGGTCCCCATCCCCTGTGTTGGGCCTGCCATCCAGGATACCGCGGTATCTGCCAAGGGCCGGTGTTGGTTGACAGATAATGAGCGTGAAGCTCTCCTCAACTGCTTGAACGGAGAAACAGTGGTTTGGGATATTGTTCCTAATTTGGTGTCACATCCAGATATATTGGTAATATCAAAAAAAAGCACAGTGACACCAGGAAAATTGCCAAATCTGTCAATGCTAAGTGGCAGCAAAAATTACTTCAACCCATGCACATCAATGCAATCAAGCAGTGGGTAGCCAAGAATTGCCACCTGGATATGCTTGCTGTCCAATTGATGCTGGCCACAAAGTTTGGGCTTTCTGTTTCTAAAACACCTGTTTATAAAACCATGGTCAATCTTGGATTCTCTTGGAAAGTACTGGGGATTTCTCCATACAATTGAAACAGTGAAAAAACTATCAAAGATCAACACATTTATGCCAAGACTTATCTGGCCCTAAAGGAGACTGGAATTGCTCAATTCTTTTACATCAACAAATTGTTGTTTTCTTCCTCACTCAGTTCTAGGCATGGGTGGGTTGAGAAGGGGTCCAAGAATAGTGTAGCACATTGTGCAGTTGTCTGTTCCCAGACATATTCCATGGTTGCGCTTCTGGGTCCTTGTGGGTTGGACCAATATCAAATGATCAAGGGTTCCCACAATAGCAGGACTTTTCTCAATTTTCTCTGAGCTGTAAAGGAGTACCTCCAGACCAATTACAGTGGCACAACCAACATGGCTGTGTTGGATAATGAAAGGCTCTGCAAGGTGGATTTGGTTGTGTCAGAGTTCCCATCCATCAACAAAAATAGCCATTTGGCCAGCCACCACCTGGCTGACTGCCCAAGGAGACTCCTCTTCCTCCCCCTTTATTCTCTGTTCCTGAATCCAATCAGGAGGTGTTTGGTTGGATCAAGAATAAGGTGAAGAAAGCCCTCCCTCAGGACACTGAGGATCTCTTCAACATTCTTGAGATCAGCCAATTTTCAATGCCACCCAATGTGGTGGCGGCTTTCTATGAGCACTTGGAATCCTTCCTCCCTAAAGCCCTCAACTCTGAGCCAATCAGATAAATGGGCGCTCTGGATTTTATTTGTTTTTATTTATTTTGTTTGTATTAGGACTCAACAGTTATTATTTATATATAATGATGTGACATTTGATTCTATTATAGACATATAAAAATATGTAGAAAAAGTAAGTAAAATTAATTATACTAGATATAAAGACACATATTTTTATTATAATGCACTAAATATTGTATTGACTGTTGCACTAACAAATTATATATTAAAAAAGATAGAAATAGATTAATTTTATTTAAATAATTGTGAATCCTTGTTGGTACTCTGGCTTTTTTAAGCCACAAATTGGACCTTGCAGGTCATCATCTGATCTTTATTATTTCAGTGCCACTATAGCCACACGACAAGGAAACCAATGATTTTTATGTATTGCTTACTAATTAGTACTTAGGATGCGGGTCAAGAATATTGAATGTATTTATCAAATCATATTATAAGGGAAAGGTAATTTGAGTTCTAAACAATCACTTGTTTAGCATATAAGTGGAGCAGGCCGCTTGATGTGGATAAATTCAGTTCTTGTTGTTTAACTATGTAATAAATGAACTGTATTAAACAAGCTAGCAAATAAACACATTTAAATCATATTTTATTATTTCACATGTTTGCTTACTATAACTACTGTCTTATAATATATTTAGGTATATTACTATTACTATTTTAATTTAAATATTAAAATTTAAATATTAAAAGTTAAATATTAAAGTAATATAAAAGTTAATTTGCAAGGGAAGATAATTTATTAGGGAGATGCAAATTCCAAAGAGAATGCAATTATTCTGGGGAATTATACCCCAACATCATATTTTCAGCTAGAGCGTCTAATTTGATCCACGTACTCTTCTGTACGTGGTGGACAACCCTGGATGCAATTGCAAGAGGGGTGGCGCCCTGCACCCCGGTGGTTGTCAAACGCTTAATAAAAGGGAGTCAGGTAAGCAAATCAATTAATAGGTTCTTTTTGGGAGGCACGTAAAACCTATACAGTGATGCCAGTGCAAAGGAGTTGTACAGGACGTGCAAAACTGTCCTATACCCCCGTGGTGTCTTCTGGTGTTCTAGTGCTAATTGGCATATATCAAGTTGTATTGGTACATCCTCTGACTTTTCACATTAGTTTTTAATATGCAATGTAGTAGGATTCCTAGGTAAACTGCAACGTGAATTGTTTGCAAGGTATTTTTTCAGAGAACATGCATAATTTCTTGTATATTTGAACTAACCTGTTGATGTAGGATGTTTGGCTGAATTTGAATATTGTTCCAGAGGGCACCCAACTTTTATCTGCCCCCATGCCTCAGCAAACAAAATAAATAAAGGTTTAAACGTATTCACAAGGACTTTTTCCCTGAATTTATTTGATCATGCTTTGAATACTTCATTGAAAATTTTAGTTTTAAGATATTCAGTTCCTATTTGAAAGTCAGTTTTTATTAATTTTTTTGTATTCATTGATGTTTGAAAAAAGAAAGTGTTGAATACTTTCATAAATATATTCAATGAAGTTTATTTTGATGTCCCCGCAAATTTCAGTCACCTCTTTGAAGTTGATATTTGCCCCTATTTTGTATGCTTCCCTAATGCACAGCAAGCACCCCGTGGGTGGTAAATATTCCTTGGCCTTTGCTTCAATATATGCAAAAATATTCATATTAATTTTAATTATTTTATTTATTTCATTTTTATTTATTTGCTTTACAGGGGCTACCAGTGACTGGTAACCCCCGTAGAACCAACTTGGCGTGAATGCCACCACTTCAGCAACCTCATCCCCATTCCTAGTTATAACTAAAGTAAATATAAGTAAAACATAAAAAACTTACTGATTGTTTCCTCTGCGGCCCCCTCAGCCACAGGAACCCCTTCAGCTAACTTCATGAGTGTTGGCTGCTCTTCATTTATTTTTCTGGGCTTGATTTTCCTTATCTTTCTTGCAACTTGTGCTTCCTCTTGATTTTCATTTGATAAATTTTCATTGTTTCTTGAGGCGCTTCTGCTTCTTGATTGTGCTTTGTTTTCATCTGTTTCCATTTGATTGGTTTCCTCTTCATTTGTGTTGATTTCCTTTGAGCTTTCATTTTCTTCAATTAGTTTGATTATTTGAGTATTCTTTCTATTGGTTTTTGAAAATTCCTACAAGTTGTAACTTTCACTTTTGAAATCTAACTGCTTGAGTATTTCCTTTTGAAGATTTAAAATTATTTCCTTGTGTTCTTTGTTGACTATTGTTCCCAGGCTATTTCTTGTGGAATTGTTTTGCTGGACCAAAGCCCTTCCCTCATTTCCCAGCTGATTTACTACAATTTCCCTTATGATATGTTCAAGCTCAACAACCTTTTGGAGGGCTGACTCTTATTTGTTGATAAGGCTGTAGATATTTGACATTTTGTTTGAATTACATCAAAAAACTGGTTTTTATAGTACTACCTTCAATGGATTAATATTTTTTGTTATTAATAATAAATTAAGAACCACAAATATAAATATTGCATCAGAATATTGCAATTAGACGTCAACTCTTGATATTTTGATATTATGTGTATAACTCAATGCATATTGTTTAATAAAATTCATTGTAAATGAGGCCTTTTTTATTGTAATTTATATAAATGGACTGTGTTTATATTAGAGAGCCATTAATGCTTAGAACAAATATTGATACATAGTGCATTTTACAGCCTGTATATTTAACTATTGGTAATAATTCTGTGAACTTTTCAGTCATATTATGTGAGGTAATAATAATATAATGGGTTAATAAATTACTGTTTATTACCAACCAATTGGATACTAGTGCGTAAATATCAGAAAATGCACAATTGCCACAGCAAAAAAAATCAGCCAATTAATGGTAATAAACATTAATTTATTAACCCATTACATTATTATTACCTTGCAAGATCTAACTAAAAAGTTTACAGAATTGTTACCAATAGTTAAATATACAGGCTGTAAAATGCACTATGTATCAATATTTGTTCTAAGCGTTAATGACTTTCTAATATAAACACAGTCCATTTATATAAATTACAATAAGAAAAGGCCTCATTTACAATGAATTTATTAAACAATATGCATTGAGTTATACACATAATATCAAAATATCAAGAGTTGACGTCTAATTGCAATATTCTGATGCAATATTTATGTTTGTGGTTATTAATTTATTATTGATAACAAAAATATTAATGCAAATAATTATATGTTACCACATAAAATGTACAACACATTTTTTAAATATGGGAAATGCTAACAATGTAAAAGAAATATTTTTAAGTCTGAATTGAAAGAGAAATATTAATTTTAATAAGTTGTCACAAAGAAAAGATTTATTTTACTGATCAAAGGACAAGAAGGGGGAGGGAATGGACGGAATGAATGTTGCCTTCATCTGCGCCTGTGAAAGAGACAGCATCAGAGATAGTGGGGAGGGAATAGGTAGTGGTTTGGAAGTCAGGGTTGGAAGGCAGATGGCTTGATGGGGGGTTGGGGAGGCAGGGTTTGTTGACTGAGAAGGGACAGCAAGAGCTGATTGCTTCAATTGCTTGAATTCTTCTTCTGTCACATATGCAGGCTTGACAAACCAAATGGATGGGCATGGGGGAGGCAGGAGTCTGTTATGGACTTATCACTATCACTTGCATAGAAGATGATGAGATCTGATAGGTCCTGGACAAACACGGAAGGGAAAAGCTCAAACCCCTTTTCAATTTGGGAACACAGTTCATTGTAGATGGCAGGCTTTGAGCGCCTGAGAGCAGAACCAAAATTGTAGAGACATACATATGCAATATGCATGTTGGTGTGGTTGATGGGGTAGGACCAACAGGTATGCCTGGCAGTCCTGATTTCTTGGGTTGCCCTTTCCCGCTGCCTTATCTTGGCACTCAGTACAACTGTGTACGTGGCGTGTTGGTTAGCCCACTCCTCCAGCATGTCCTTGAGCTCTGTCTGGTAGGCATACCCGTCTGCAGTGTTTGATATTGCCAAGTAATGATTGACCCCCAATGGAGAAGCTGCCAATAAAACCCGGACAAATTGATACAGGATTGGGCTGTGCTTGTATACGTCAGACTGTATACGCTTTTCTCCATAGTCTTGAATACTTGCAGATATCTTGGCATACAACAGGAAGATTATGTCATTATGGGCCCTCATTGCCCTTCCTTTGATAAAATTAATTATGATTGCATTGTACAGGTTGGTATCCACCAAACTGGGACCACTGAGAGCCTGATTGGACATGATTCTGGTGGTAACCACAACTCTGTGCATCCACAAATTCACCGTTTTCTTGTTGGTGAAAATGCTGTGGATTCCCAGTTAGAGACAGACCTGGACCAGGGGCATCTGCGGGTCACGCTCCATAATAGACATCATGAGAGGGTGGGCTTTTTCACCTTCAGTTGAAGAATGGGCACCAGTTGGGGTCTTCTTGGTAGGGGTCCACAATTGGCGTGGGCTCACAGGGTTGCAGCCAGAGTGGACTTTGCAAAACCCATCACAGCTGCAATTTCCCCAAGGGACATAAGCATCCCTTGCCTTTCAACCATTTCAAGAACAATTTCTGGGGTGATCAATTTTCTTCCGTGTCTTGCAAGCTGATTGGCTGGAGGAGGAATGTGTCCATCTTGGGAACTGGACAGTGCCATCTGATTGGCTGTTTCTGGATTCTGGGTTCCCTGGGTGACCCCATGGCTCACTTGGCCAATTTGGGATGCTAGTGTTGATACGCAATCTGGGTTGGCAGCTGCCTGTGTGTGATGGGCAAATAGGGCCATGCTTGAGGACACAGGAGAAAAAAACACACTCTTGGGTAGTGCTTGGGGAGGGGCCTGCGGGTTGAGAGTGGCCATAGAGGGAGTCTTCACTATTAGAAGACCCAGTGTGGCCCTGCATAATTTTGTCAAGGCCAGGGAACAGCTCGTTGACTTGGTTGTTATTGGGAGAAGACAGAATAAATTTTTATTAAAAAATTTTAACTCACAAATAGGAGTGTATATTTTGGTCAATTTTATTGTTAAGTATGTTAAGTTGCTGAATATTATGATCTAAATTTTAGCCGCCCTAAAATGAAATAGGGTGATTTTTGAGAATGCCTATGATTACTAAAAGAATTAGCACAAATCCACTCTAGATCCTTTGACTTCCTGTTTAAGACACCCATAAATTATATTTATTTCAAATTCACCTCATTTTTTATTTGAAATTTGATTCTTGGATTTGATAATCCTGCAATTTCAGATTTGTTAATTTTTACATGATGTCTATGATTTGTTTGAAATACAGGAAATCTCAAATTGTACATTAGAATCCCGCATTTCTGATTCATGTGTCCCACATTTTTTTGCTGAGTTTTGTCTTTTGTTAGTTGAGTTATCTGCTCAAGCAATTTGAAATTTTCCAATTTAAATAAATCAAAAAAAAGTCAAATTAAATAGTTGATTTTATTAAATATTTTAATTTTCACTCAGCTGAGTTGCCTGCAAAAGTGATTCAAAATTTAGACCAAGGATTTGGCAATCCTGCATTTTTACATTCAGGTTCTGAATTTACAGTATATTTTTAACATTGATATAATGCTCAGTTTATTGAAGAATTTTTAAAAGTGTAAAATATAAAAATAATAAAAACAAACTTATTTTTTAACTGTATTTTTTTGCTAAAACTCTTTTTTCTATTTTAATAAGCCAAGGATCAAATATATGAGTTGCATGGGAGAGTAATAGCAGCCCTAAAGTTATAATTGCTATCGCCCTATCTTTGGCTCATATAATTAATTTCTTAGTTATTTTTAGAAAAAATGTTGTTGTGTTCAAAAGACTATTTACCCTATGTGAAATATAAGTTTTTGTAATGCATTTAACTCCATGAACATGTCCTATTAATCCTTTAGTAGTATCAACTCTCTTTTTTTCTCTGTTGTCTGTGCAGAACTTTACACAGGAATTTTTTGGGGTAATCTTCAGCATCCTCAAATGTCAAAGTTGAACCATACAGCACACCATCTTCTATTAAATATGAAAGGCTAACATAAGAAGCTTTGACTTCAAGCCAGCTTATTTGGACCTAGATTTTCTATTGTAAATGTAGAAAAGGTTTTTGGGAAACATCTGGATTATTTACAAGTGACCCATATGACCCATTTCTTTCTTTCTCTCTCTCAAAAATTATTTTGAGATCATTTATATGTTGCAACATCTTTGATTACTCCCTCTCTGGGAATTAACACCCCAAGTAGATCATCAAATGGTTCACCTGCCAGCCAGTAAACTGGTGGCACTATTATCAGTCAACCATCTATGATGGAGATCACCCAATTCAGATCCTAAATGTAACACAACTTGAATAAGCCTTTTGACCCAAGAGAAACATTACTTAGATAAGCCCCATGACCCCCATGATGTACATGGACAGCATGTGGCTTGTCATGATACTATATATTCTTCTATATTCATATCCAATAAAGTATCATTCTCTTCTTAAATCTTCCCCTTATCTCTCTTATTATACTTCCCAGAAGTATAAACTCAACTGTGGTAGCACAGGTAGGTTATCCATACCTATCCAACTCAAAGGAAAAATTCCTCCTAAGAAAAGGACCCAATCAATGGTACTCCCTAACAGCTGGAGAGACTATAAAGAGGGACAAGACGTTCCTGCAGGCCTCATTATCTACAACAACATCCTTGTACCCTTTGAACAATACACAACTCTCAAAGCCTGCAGATTTTTACCCACAGCGCCAACCACAACAGGACCACAGCAGCCTGAGATACCCAATATTGTATTCCAGCGCCTGTGTACAGCTGAAATTGGAGCCTTTGCAGGACTATGCCAGGAAAACGCCTCTCTTTGGATCAACAGTACACAAAGCAAATTTGAGCAAGTGGACTACCCCCAAAGACTCTGGGTCAGTGAAATTGACCTTTGCGTTACAGGAACTGTATCACGTTTTGTAAGCGGATGGCTAGCCCAACACCCCAACCAGAAGAAAAGCTGGGAGCTATTCAAGAGTGCATTCCTCAAAAAGTTCTCTATGAAGGATTCTGACGTAGTAATCATGACAGAACTTCAAACCTTCAAGATGACAGGAACAATTGGGGAGTACATTGCTGCATACAAAGACCTACGTGACTGTGCACCCAACACCATCAACTTTGATGAACCTGAGCCACGTTTGGACTTCTACAATGGCCTTCCCACACACATTAGACGTCAGTTTGACATGACCTACTGCAAGAACCTTGAAGACATATTCTTGGAAGGGAAACGCGCAGCGCAAAAATCTGACAACCTACATGCAACCAACAAGCGCAAAGAGAGTCTTTCATCCAAGAAAGATCCCTGACCTAATAAGCATAACAACCAAGCCAACAACACCCATCCTCAAACTGGGAATTGCACTGCACAAGCCAACCAGGCAAGCACTAAAGATACCAACAAGGAGGGAAAAGCTCAGGGGAGTGCTTAGGCAAACCGCCCTCCCCCAACCTACAAGACTTGTACAGGGACCAGGATGTGGATTCAATCATCATGATCCAAGTACTCTCCAGCAACCCTCTACTGTTTGTTGCCCAAACTGGAAATAAACTCCTCATTTATCCTTTCTGTTTTTGCAGATATCAGGGCACCGCACTATTTGACACTGGGGTAGACCAATCCCTAGTTGACAAGAAATTTGCTGACCTCATGAAACTACCTACCACCCAAAGCAGTATCAGGAGAGTCATTGTGGTGGATAACAGAAGCACACTAGTCACTCAAGAGGCAAAACCTTTCCACACCCAAATTGGAGATGTGCAAACCACGCTCAGTGGCCCAATCATATCAATCCCCAAGTATGATGCTATACTTGGCCTGGACTGGATGAGAAAGACCAAACCTCACATTGACTGGGATAGTGCTACCCTCACCCTACAATGAGGAG
>QTSX02000939.1:0-18969 GCA_014839935.2 Entomophthora muscae | reverse complement strand
AGACACTGATATTCTTCATGGCTAAATAACACCTATTAAGACAACAAACTGAATGGATGGGCCTTATACAAAGGTATCCCATGATAATTGAATACAGACTAGGCAAAGAAATTCTTACTGCAGACGCCCTGTCAAGGCTATATTGTAGACATCTCCTATTCACTGATGAAGACCCCAATTGGCCTATGTTAATAATGGGTACTATCCAAGAGGAGTTACCACCTGGTAAACCAATGGGCATCCAAGAGAAAGTCCTCAAGAACAAAAATATGTTCAAAAATGGATATGGTACTCTGCACCAAATACTTCCAAATGGTGACACTGTACCTTACGTCCTGTCAACTCAAAAGATTGACACCATCCTCTAATATCACAGAGACCTTGAACACACCTGCAGTAGAAACTTACACAAATATCTAAAGATACACTACTGGCGGCCCAACATGCTAGATGATATCAGAGAGGTACTGGAACAATGTGAAGTCTGTTAGAAGTACGCCTGAACCAAAGCACCACCTAAATCAGTAGTACCCATATCAATCACACAACCTTTCAAGGTATGGTCACTGGATATTGTGGGACCAATGCCTGGAAAAAACAAGGGCAAGAAGTACATCATCACAACTATTGACTATGCAACCAGATGGCCTGTGGCACAAGCCACCAAAGAGCACAAAGACAACAATGTGAGACAATTCATTGGAAAAGAAATCATAGCCAAATTTGGGTAACCTGACCTCCTGATCACATATGGAGGCACCAAACTTAAAGCCATTGACACCAACATTTACGTTGTCAAAAATGGTATAAAACACATCACAGCCAGCCCATATCACCCTCAAGCAAATGGACAAGTAGAACAACTAAACGGCGTGCTTGTAGAAGCCCTTGGTAATCTATCTGCTAAAAATCCAAAGGCCTGGGTCAACATGCTCCCAACAGCACTCATGGTCTGTAGAACACAAGTTAACCGCAATACAAGCAAAAGCCCTTATGAGCTTGTCTATGGATAAAAGCCCACTCTTGTTAGTACATCCAAAGGACCACAATTACCTCTGCCCAAAAAGGTGCCAGACGACAGGGACCCCAATGCATTACAAGCCAGAAAAGACCAAGAGGAAATGGAACACCAAAGGGTTGAAAGGGAAGCAATCCCATTGCAACAAGAGAGATTCCAATTAAGGGACAAAATCTGGGTTGTCAACCACAACCAACACAAATTGGACCCAGGATTACGTGGACCAGGCATTGTCATGGAAGTCAAGCCCAATAACACCTACCTCATCAAAGGAATTGGAGCTTGGACTGAACTGAAACATATGCACCACAACTGACTCTGCCTGTGCAAAGCAAGAACAGCCCAAAAAACTCCAGACTCCCTATGCCCAACACCAAACTGGATCAATACCAAGCCTGCATACCAGATACTCTCAAGAAAATTCCCAAGGCTCCGCCTTCCAGCACCCCAGGGGGAGATGTTACAACATCTTTGATTACTCCCTCTTGGTGAATTAACGCCCCGAGTAGATCACTGAATGGCTCACCTAATAGTTCACCAGCCAGTCAATAAATTGGTGGCATCATTATCAGTCAACCATCTATGACAGAGATCACTCAATCCAGGTCCTAAATGGAACACAACTTGATTAAGCCTCATGACTCAAAAGGAACATTACTCAGATAAGACCCATGGCCCCCATGATGTACATGGACAGAATGTGGCTTGTCATGATACTATATATTCTTCTATATTCATATCCAATAAATTACCATTCTCTTCTTAAATCTTCCCCTTATCTTGTTTATTATACTTCCCAGAAGTATAAACTTGACATATATCTTTTATATGCATCTTGTTTTCATTTTTCTTAACCATTTTAGATAATACACCAAAATGACTATCAACAATAATTTTTCCATGGAGCTCTATAGATCTATCAAACTTAATTGTTCCTTTTATAATTCTAGGTACATAAGTTTTCAAACCTGTTGATATAAATGTATATTATTCAGTTTAGAATGCATGAACTCAGTCCAAAAACAAAATTAAAGTGGATCCAAATCTATTGTAATTTAATATAAATTCCTTGATTTTTGATTTCATTTTTAGACTGAGCTCATGCGTTCTAAATTGAATAACATATGTTTATCTCAACAGGTTTAAAAACTATTGTAACTATTTAAAAAGATTAAAAAAGGATTTATAATATCTGAAATGACTACCATTATCAGTCCAAACTTTTATATTTTTAGTCTTCTTAAACTTATCTTTTTTAAGCAGACTTATCAAACACTGACCTGAAAACAAAGAGTCATGAGATAATATTTTAGATAAAAAGTCATGATGCTCATGTTTAGTTTACACATTTACTTTAAAAGCAATTGCTAATCCTAATAAAGAAATAGGTATTTTCTCATAAAAACAATTTGTTGTCGCTATAGGACCCCACCTATTTTAAAGCTTTCTTTATATTCTATCACTATAAAACATGAATTACCATCAAGGTTGTTTATATCACTAATATATCCTTTATTTTGATGTTTATAAACCTTTTCATGTAGGTCAATTGTTTCAAATTTCTTTGATAGATTCTGGCAATGGTAACCTATTTATGCTCAGATCATTTTTCTTCATTCCCAATAATTTTTTAAGCTGCAGATGTTACACATGCTAGTTTATTTTTCACTTTTAACTATATTATTAGGAATAATCTTATAGCAAGTGGAAAGCGAGATTGAAATGTTGGTTTTTATTTCCATATCTCCACAAATTTATTTTATGTTTTTAATAGCAGGTGTTTCTATTCTAGTTGAGTGTTCACCCTGCTTTTTTTGTAATTATTCATAAACCAACCCAGGTAATTTTTTGGTGAGCTGGCTGGTTGGGAATGAATTTGTTATATGTGTTTCAAAATATTTTTATGCTTTCTTTCTTTACTGAACCAACCTCCCCCTTATATTTCTTGGATTTGATGTTGCTTTTTAGCATCTTTACTTTTTAGAATTTGAAGACTCATTTTTGTGATTTTAAACCCATGATCCCAAAGCTTTTTCAGAGTGTAGCTTGGTGAAAAAAATGCCCTTAGGGAAGGAGGGTGCTTATAATGAGATTCTGTCACCAATGCTTTAGGTTGTTAAGGGAATTATTTTTCTTGGAATTTTGTATGGTGGATAAGAAGGTACTTTTTCCAAACTCTGTTTTTAATAAGGAATGCTCAACAAAGATGTTAAGATCATTACTGGCAGTAAAAAGGAATAGTTGCTTAATCATAGAGATTCTTTCTCTTTTAGTAGAAGCCCCCAGTGAAAGAAGGGTACTATCTGGGGTGTAAACTTGATTGTCAGGAATATTCCTGACACTTATAGTTGTGTAACCAACAAAATGTCACCTGCTGTCAATGTGAAGGTGCCTGCCGCCACCAAGCAGACGTCCACCGCCACCACACGGGCCCCACAGCCACCAAGCAGATACATGCTGCCACGTAGAAGCCTGCCACCATCAAGCTGTTGCCCACCGCCAACTTGCAGACTCTTGCTGCCATTGAGCAGATGCCCACCACTCTTGTCAGCCCCTCCTGCAAGCCATCCTCAAACCAGGCACCCATGAGCCAGTCTGTCACCTGCCATCCTTTGCCCTCCCAAGCCAGTCCCCATCCACTCCTTTGGGAAATAGCCAAATCAGGAAAGCAGGAAAGGCAATTTCCCCAAAGCCAAACTTGGGAGGAACTGCTGTCCAATTTGGGAGCTTACCAAATGGGGAATGGACTGACAGGCCATCCAACAATTGAAATCATGCATCAAATTCAGTAAATGAATTTGGATGCATGAAGAAGACCAAACTTGCACTATGCCAATGCAAACTTGGATCCAGCCAAACCTTCTCAATTGCCAGCCACCCAGGCCAATCCATAAAAGGGAATAACAGATACAACTCAGACTCTTGGTTCCTCAATGCTATGCCTTCCAATAATCATGCCTTTCAGGCCCACTAGTATAAATAAAGACAAACCCCTCAATGATAGTTTGTGCTATCATTGAGTGAATATCCTCCTCAATATTATCACATTAATCAATCCTTTACCCAGGATAAGCAAGTAACCTTAATAAACCCATTACCCCTCCCCAAGTCAGAAGATGAACTACATCATCTTCACAGCTGTCTTGACAGCTTACCTTGGGATAGGGGGAAACCAGCCAACCAATGCTCAGTTTGGTCCTGAACCACAGGGACCAAAAGGGATATTTTACAATGAGCCAACTCATCTCAACTCAATGGTTTTGAATCCATGGACACCTCTGGTGTCATCTTGCCCAACTCCCAACTTGGCTAATTAGTGATCCCTGCAGCTACACTACTGTACCTTGCTATCAGCCTTAGACAATGCAACATCCTTGCCAAATCCTTCCATCAGGCAGTGAACTTCTATCCAATTGTCTACGCCTTGAACAGCTTTGAGCCGCCTAACCTGCCATCTTATGTTACTAAAGTTTTACCCTCAATACTTGGGTATTGCATTGATAGGTTCCATAATGATAGTGGTTGGGTTCCTTGGCTTGGGTTAGTCAGCTCTTGCTTGGAAATGGATGTGAAGCTATGGCAGCCTCCAGAATCAACTCATACCGCATGGGACCTCCTCCATGCTGACAATTCCAGAAATTATTTTTGCTTTATCTTTTATAGCTTTGATTAAAGGCTCAAAATAAAAATTAAAGCTTGCTTTTATTATTGGTACCCACTATTTAAGCCAAAAATTTATCCTTGAATAAATAAAATAAGAAAAATATTTCTGAGGATTGTCAACATGGAAGATTTTCCATGCTGTTTGAGTTAATTCTGGAGGGTGCCACGGTTACCAGAGAGGAGCAAAGCTATGGGCTGTAAAGAAAATTGTGTAAAGTTGAGCTGTTTTGATACCATGTTGGCTGAGCTTTTGCACTACAGGCATGAATCCCCAACAGATCTCCTTAATCTATCAATGCCGTCCCTGAGGTCTGATATCAATGTTCATTTACCCCTTTTTATATCCTGGTTAACTGTTGATATCTTGGTAGGTAGTGCTTCCATCTTGCTCAAACTAGTATCGTTGCAAAGCTCTTGATCTCAGCTTTTGGGATGTGCTGAAACTTTGTATTTCAATGCCCATTTGAGATCATGCAGTGGCTTTGAATGTAAACTTGCAAAACTTTTTTTAGAATAAGGCTATGCTGATTAACTCTTAAAGTATGGAGTTTAATCAGGGACTATCTTTAAAATGTAAATTGCCATTCAGCTTACTTTTAATAAGCAGCTCAAACCCACTTTTACTTTAAATAAGCTTAAGCCTAATATAACATTGAACAGCTCTTAAAGAATGGGGTTATATATCTTAAACCTATCACAGTAAAAGGGTTATTTGTAATCACATATAGATATATGCTCATATAGTTAATTTTTATCCTATTGTTATTGATACAATAGCTAGGGTTACTTTTATCATCCAGTTTAATTAAACTTTACCTCTTATAAGATTTAATTGGATAAAAAAGGGCCCAATACATCTTTTTTAGATTTGGATTTAAAAGACTTATCTATATTATCTCTAGCATAGAGGACAAGGATATAAATTCTATCCAATAGCCCTATAAAGCTACCTTATTAATATCAAATACACAAAGATTTGAAAAGAGGGACATCTAGTCAGTTATAAGTTCCTGCTCTGTATAGGGCTATAGAACTTAAGCAAGGATCAATTGCTCATGGCAAGTATAAACCCCTAAATCTTTAACAGGAGCCCATAGCTTTAGCTCTAGGTCCAGGTTCCTTTTGCTGGATCTTTTTTAAAATAGCCCTAAAGCTGCTCAGGGTTTATTAGCAAATACACGAACCCCCATCTGCCCACTTTTTAAAAGGGGGGATTCAAAAGTTGTTCTATTCTGATGGCTTGAATACTTTTAAAAGATGCCAAGTTTTAGATAACAGCTTGGATCCAACAAGACTCACTGTCAAGCTTCAAGCTCTTGATTGGAGTATCTTTATTAGTTGCCATTCTAGTGGTGTTTGTCAGAGAGTCAATACTCTCTAAGCCTTTAGATAAATCTCTTGGCTCTGAAAATAAGCCAAGCACATCTTCTACACCTGAGCCAGGTGAACTGAGCCCCCCACAATCTAGACTTGAAATGAATAGTTTTTTTCTGAGGCTAGTCCAGTGAAATCAGCTCCACTATCAGGCAATACAAAGGTGCTCAATTCCGCAAAGGGGTCAAAACCTCCAATCAAAGCTGCAGAGAATAGTGTGGATACACCAAGATACCATTTGAGATTGCATAAGCTGCTTAAGGGTATAAATACCTAACTGTTAAATTATCAATAAACTCATCATTATCTTGCTCTAATTAAAGTACTTTTGAGTGGGATCCTTTTGAACTGGAAGTAATCAGATCTCAATTATAAAGATATCTACCAGCACCAAATCTCAGCCTAGTAGATTCACTGTTTAGGCCGGGGCCATTGTTTCAGCGTTAGCAAACAGCAGCAGCCGCCTTCTCCAGATTTGCCAACATTTCAGCTCTGTTGAGGGCTGGCTCCATAATTCTTTGAAGCTGTCTCCTTCCCGTTACTCCAGGCAAGGATCCAGCATGGTTGATAGAGGATTGTATGGCACCAATCTGTAGCTACCCATCAGGTCTTTGAAGGTTCAGTGGCCTAGCAACTCCTGGTCTAACTGGGAGGAGAATTTCACAATGCTACAGGTGGGCAGCTGAGCGCTCTCTTGTTAATTCTGACTACTAGGTGGCAGCTGGTAGTGATACACAGGATAGAGTTATTGATTCTCTATCTACAAAGGGAGGATTGTTCTGCTTGTCTTATTAATAGGAGAGCTTCTTTTATATGGCTTTTAGACCTCTTGCCAGGATTATTGTCTGGCGCTTCTGACTCTTACTAGTCAGCCCATCTGTTCCCCAGGCTGCTAATCTCAACCCCCAGAGTCAGGCATTCATGACAGTATGAGACCCTAATCTATTACCCAGCTTCTTGCATCAAGTTACTCCCGCTGCCTGGCATCATGCTGTCTAGACTCTTGCGGCCTGTAAGTGCAAGCACTTTCTTGCATGACCCACATATTGTGCATCAGTGGTTGTTTGGCCTGCCTATTTAGGAGGGATCCCCATAATCCCCCTATCTCTTTGAGTTTGGCTATGGCATGGTTCTGTAGAACATTCTGCCCTACATCCAGGGCCACACTTCTGAGATCAGCTGGCAGGGCCAATCAAGGTGCCGCCGTGATCTGGGCCAATGTTCAAGCAGTGGCCATCACCATTGATATCCAATTGCTCCAGAGCTTTTGATACGGCATGGCTTTAGCTCAACCAGAGCAATAGACAGATGTCGTCTATGCATCCCTCTGAGCAATGAGCAGGGAAGCATGGTACAGTATAATCATCATACTCAGAATCCTTAACACTTGTCATACCTGCACCTTTATCATATAATTATTTTGATCCTTTTTAGAATGGTGTCAGTTTGTGTTAATCTGGGTTCAAGAATGATGGTATCTGGAATAAAGTTGTTACTGGTTCTTAATACAGTTTATTTTAGCTGTAGTATAGAACGCTTAACCTGATAAAGGTCTTTATATTGCTGTTGCAACATCTATGGCTACTCCCTCTCAGGGGAGCAATTCTCTGAGTGATTCCCTGACTAATGATTAAGTCGGTGGTACTCTTATCAAAACACCCATCTTATATGGGGATCAACCCTTTCAAGTTTGAGATGAAATGTTACCTGGACAAGCCCCATGACTACCATGACATATATGGAGGGTATATGGCTTCTGATGAAACTATATAACCCTCTAAACTTGTATCAATAAAGGATCATTCTCCTCTCAATTTCCCCCTTATCTTGTTCTATATACTTCCAAGAAGTATATACTTGTCACCTCTTAAACGCCTGTATGGGTTGGGTTGGAGCTCAAAACTACACCAGTAGTTCAATAGAACCATAAGTATTTGAAAGATCTTGGTTAACGGTTCTTGGCAGAACACCTCCATGGAAATGGAGTTTTTTTGCTCACCTATGTGCTGGTACGGCATCCTGTAAGCTGTGGTGTCAATTCCATGGTGTCTGCGCTGCTTGACGCAACCCCTGGGCCTAAAGTTGAGGAAAAGATCGAGCCAACTTGCAAACCTGTTCATCTGCAAATCCGGTCTCGTTTCCTCAGACTGTTGCCTTCCTTAATTTGGGGGCAGGAAGATACCCTGGCAGTTATCCTTCAGTTGGCGGGGTTCCAGTCGAATGTGATCCAGCTATAGTCACCCTCATACACAATATTTAACTTCACGATTAATTGAGAAATTAAATAGTGACCTGTTTACTAACCGGCGATGCTGCACACGATTTATTCTTTGTGATTAACCGGCTTGGTTTTAGATGGTTTACCTTTTAGAAGCTGATCAAGTTTCGCGGCGAGGGAATGGAGTAAGCTATCAAAAGGTTCAGAGGATAGTTTTATAAGAAAGATGTTCTTTGTTGTTGCAAAGTATAAAATTATGTATGAGGGGGATTATAGCTGGATCAAAATTTGGCTGAGAACCAGTTGACGGGAAAATAATTGATGGGATATCTTCCTGCCCCTTTAAAAGCTGATGCATGTTTGAAAAGCGCAGTATGAGGAAGTGTATGGCATCGATTTTGCAATTGCTAAGTGGCGATTTGGAACTGTTGGTTGTTTGGATAGGATTTATCCGTGGCTGGGATGATCTCTGGGACGGATGGGGTAATTTTAATGAGATGGCAGCCGTGGTTCATGTGGAGTTTTGCTAGTTGTAGCTGGGTTGGATCAGCAGGGGTGATTGAAATTGATCTTCTTCAGGTACAGTTGGATAGGTTGCATATGGTGTGTATGCAATTAAGGAGCATGGGTAGATATGGGGTGTACAGAAGAGGGGGTTTCAGCTCAGTGGAGGTGGTTGCTTGGTTTCAGATATATTCTCAAGTGGTTTGGAATCCTTATTCCTTGGTGCAAGCTGGATCTATTCCAAGTAAAGGACGGGTTGCAGTGCTAACCCCAAACTCTTGATCTGCCATGCACTTCCAGGGTGGCTTCCCCTTCGTCAAAATGCAATGTCCCTTTATTCTTGAAATGATTGGACGTATGGAGTACAATGTTTTGCTGGTATTGAAGCTAGTTTTTATTTAGAATTTAAACAAGATTGATTATAAATTTGGCTGTAGCTCAAGTTGGCGATGGAAAATGTTCAAACAAGTCTAAATAGTCTAAATCTGGCTATAGGCTGAGGTTGGTCGATAAATGGATTTCATATTTTTAGCGGGGGGAATGAGCTTCCCCACAATCTTCCCGTTGAATTGATGTTTGGCTGGGGTACTTCTTCCAATTATGGATGCTGGTTTTTGAGACCGAGTAGAATAACTCATGCTCCATCGAGATAATGACGTCATAAGTTACTTCATCAGCCAGCCTGTTGCCTTAAGTTTTGCTTCAGAAAAAATATTGGCTTGTTTAGCTTAGATGTTCGACTTACTTTTACCTGCACCTTTTTAGCGTGTGGATTCTAGACACTCGGTTTAGAATATCCATGGTGAATAAAAGTTGTGGAAACAGGTTTCAACTGTACAGTTAAAATAACTTTGAGGGATCAGTATACGTTTAAACCATGCATGGCTTAGGTTGGCGTTATTATTTATATTGAAGGTGAAAAGGATAAGAATTTCCTAATCTTTGAAGAATATTGGAATTGATAGGGGAATACATTTTGATTTTTTTACGGGAACATAAGTTTATTGATGTTCAAAGACGGCGTTTAAAAGAAACGCGGCCAGGGAATACATTTTGATTGATGAGTGAACTCGTATCGGATTGTTAATAAAGGAATTTATTTGGTTAATAAGGTTATAAAATACTATAATAAATTTAGTTTTTAAATTAAAGAATATTATTTGTAAGTTGGGGGGGGGGGTTAATCCGGAAATTTATCAGGAAAAAAGAAGAATGTTGTTCGTGATTAGAGTGGGCAGATTGGCGATACAGTTCTTTGCTGGGAATAGCAAAGAATTGGCTAGGCAGCGAGAATTATGGGAACGGTGCCATAAGTTAAGCACAGGCAGTGGATTGTTTACGATTGAGTGTGCGGGAGTTGAAATTATGTGCGCTAATAAAAACTGCAACCCATCGTGACTACTTCCTAATCAATCTGTTTAGCAATTAAATGGCGACAGGTTAACCTGAGCTCGGGTTCAGTTGTCCTGGCTCTACTAGCCAATCAGATCCGCTCAAGCTACCCTCACCCCTGCTTACCTGGAGTCACAGCGGTCATGTCGCATGAATCTGCCAACCGTGGTTAGGTTTGCAGCGGATATCATCCCTGCCCTTTAGCTCTTTCGACCAGCAGATGGATACCAACTCAGCCCCAACTTTAACACCCTTATTCTAGCAATCCTATTGACCAACCCTATTGAATAAATTCCACTGTAACCCGACTACGTCATAGCCATTGAATAAGTCATTGATGTCTTGGGTGCCACCAGCAAATTAACAACCAGTGGACCATCCCTCATCCATGATGAGAGCCAAGTACGTATTGTCTCTGCCGAGAATATTCACGCCTAGCTTTCCAGCCAATCAGAATCGGAACCAGCAGCACGCTTCTCAACCTGTTCCAACTGCCAGGCTAGCTGGAGCCACCCCATCCTCCAATCAGGCCATGGCTTGCACCGAACCCTTCCTTCACAACCCATCCCAACCCTAGGCTGAATTATCCATTTATGCCTTTCAAACTTTTAAGCCATCCCACATAAAGATCCCACCAATTTATATCCACGAGCCAGCCGGATAACCAAACCACCTGAAATCATCCATCACGACAATTTAATGTACATCTCTAATCCATCCAATCAACCATACATTTCACACAAGGTTCCAATGCTCAACATGTCGAATTAAATTTTACTCGCCATCCCCTACCGTTTAACCTGGATCCAACTAACCGAATATCCTGGCTGTCCACAAAAGATTTTAGCTTTGTTTAAATAGAACCCCACCCTCCATCTACAATTCGATACCACCCCCAATATAATTAAACTACCCTATTTTTAAAAAAATAAAACAACCCCTCCATCCAATTGGTCAACCAGTACCCTCACATGAAAAAGGTACAGTGGTTTTCAGAGCCATGGCGCTAAGCAGAAACATCCGAGATTTAAACAAGATCAACCCAGATGTAAACAATATCAAACCCAGCCAACCTATACTGTAAATTCAGAACGTGAATGTAAAAATGCAGGATTGTCAAATCCTTGGTCCAAATTTTGAATCACTTTTGTGGGCAACTCAGCTGAGTGAAAATTAAACTATTTAATAAAATCAACCATTTAATTGGACTTTTTTGGTTTATTTAAACTGGCAAATTTCAAATCCCTTGAGCAGATAACTCAACTAACAAAAGACAAAACACAACAAACAAATGCAGGATACATGAATCAGAAATGCGGGATTCTAATGTACAATTTGAGATTTTCTGTATTTCAAACAAATCATAGACATCATGTAAAAATTAACAAATCTGAAATTGCGGGGTTGTCAAATCCAAGAACCAAATTTCAAATTTCAAATCATAATTGCAACGAATTTGAAATAAATATAATCTATGGGCATCTCAAAAAGGATGCTAAAGGATCTAGAGTGGGTTTGTGCTAATTCTTTTAGGAATCATAGGCATTCTCAAAAATCACCCTATTCCATTTTAGGACGGCTAAAATTTAGATCCTACTATTCACCAACTTAACATACTTAACAATAAAATAGACTAAAATATACACGTCTCTTTTTGAGTTTAAATTTTTTAATAAAAATTTATTATATCTTCTTTCAACAACAACCAAGTCAACGAGCTGTTCCCTGGCCTTGACAAAATCATGCAGGGCTACACTGGGTCTCTAAACGGTGAAGTCTCCCTCTATGGCCACTCCCAACCCACAGGCCCCTCCGCAAGCATTACCCAGGAGTGTGTTATTTCTTCTGCAACTTCCAGCATGGCCCTGTTTGCCCATCACACACAGGCAGCCTCCAAACCAAATCACATATCAACAAAGGCATCCGGAACCAGCCAATTGAGCCATGAGGTCACTCAGAGAACCCCAAAACAGCCAATCAGATGGCATTGACAAGTTCCCAAGATAGACACATCCCTCCCCCCAGCCAATCAGCCTGCAAGAAGCAGAAGAAAACTAATCACTCTGGAGATTGTTCTCAAAATGGTTGAAAAGCGAGGGAAGCTTATGTCCCTTGGGGAAATTGCGGCCACAATGGATTTTGCAAAGTCCACTGTGGCTGCAACCCTGCAAGCCCATGCCAACTGTGGCCCCCCTACCAAGAAGACCCCAACTGGTGCCCATTCTTCAACTGAAGGTGACACAGCCCATCCCCTTATGATGGCCATTATGGAATGTGACCCGCGGATGCCCCTGGTCCAGGTACATCTCCAGTTGGGACTCCACGGCATCTTCACCAACAAAAGAACAGTAAATTTGTGGATGCACAGAGTTGTGGTTACTGCCAGACTCTTATCCAATCAGGTTCTCAGTGGCCCCATTTTAGTGGATACCAAACCCTACAATTCAACTATTATTAATTTTATCAAAGGAAGGGCAATGAGGGCTCATAATGACATCATCTTTCTTTCATATGCTAAGATATCTGCAAGTATCCAAGACTTTGGAGAGAAGCGTATCCAGTCTGACGTGTATAAGCGCAGCCCAATATTGTATTGGTTTGTTGGGGTTTTATTGGCAGTTTCCCCATTGGGCGTCAATTATTACTTGGCAATATCAAACACTGCAGATGGTTATGCCTACCAGACGGAGCTCAAGGCCATGCTGGAGGAGTGGACCACACAAAACACCGTGCACACAGTTGTACTGAGTGCAGAGATGGAGCAGCAGGAATGGGCTACCCAAGAAATCAGGGCTGTGGGGCATACTTGTTGGTCCTACCCCATCAACCACGCCAACATGCATCTTGCAGATGTATGTCTCTACAATTTTGGTTCCGCCCTCAGGCGCTTAAAGCCTGCCATCTACAAAAAACTATGCACCCAAATTGATAAGGGGTATAAGCTTTTCCCTTCTGCGTCCGTCCAGGACTTATTTGATCTTGTCATCTTCTATGCAAGTGATAGTGATAAGTCCAGAAAGGACCCCCGTCTCCCCCCACGCCAGTCCATCTGTTTTGTCAAGCCAGTATATGTGACAGAAGAAGAATTCAAGCAATTGAAGCAATCAGCTCTTGCTGCCCCTTCCCAGTCAACAAACCCTGCTTCCCCAACCCCCCATCAAGCCACCTGCCTTCCAACCCTGACTCCCAAAACACCACCCATTCCCTCACCACTATCTTTGATGCCGCCCCTTTCACAGGCGCAGATGAAGGCAATGTTCATTCCGCCCATTCCCTCCCCTTCCCGTCCTTTGATCAGTAAATAAATCTTTTCTTTGTGACAACTTATTAAAATTGATATCTCTCTTTCAATTCATAATTAATAATATTTTATTTTCACATTATCAACATTTCCCATAATTAATACAATGTTGTACATTTTACAAATAGCTTAAAATTATGAGCATACATATTTTTCATCATCATTAATAAATTAAAGACAATAAACGTAAATATTAGATTAAAATAGTGCAATTAGACGTCAACTCTTGATACTTTGATATTATGTGCATAACTCAATGCATATTGTTTAATAAAATTCATTGTAAATGAGGCCTTTTTTATTGTAATTTATATAAATGGACTGTGTTTATATTAGAGAGCCATTAATACTTAGAAAAAATATTGATACATAGTGCATTTTCCAGCCTGTATATTTACCTATTGGTAATAATTCTGTGAACTTTTCAGCCATATTTTGTGAGGTAATAACAATATAATAGGTTAATAAATTACTGTTTATTACCAACCAATTGGATACTAGTGCGTAAATATCAGAAAATGCACAATTGCCACAGCAAAGAAAATCAGCCAATTGTTGTAACTGTGCTGTTTTAGCAGAGTTACAAGGGGAAAATATTTAGAAACTAGATAATAATCTTTATTGAGAGATATTGATTATATAGCTATAGTAAATCAGTGGATAGTAGGAACAGGATTAGTGATCACACGGCTTGGATAATGAAGGGGGTGGCTTGATCCTGATAATGAGTCAAGTGCCAAAACAAGGTATCCACCATAAAGGATCATCATCTGTTCATATTGTTGGATTTGGTAATTTGAGTTGACTTCCTAGTCTGGCTTTGAGTGACCAGATAATCAGATTGCGAGTCACAAACCCGCTTGGTTGGAACCTTGCTGGTGGGTCAAGCCTGCGTTTTGACCCCCCCTCCCCAACTGAAGGTTGGCCTCCTCTTGGGGCAGGTTGTCAGGGAGGTCGTCAGGAGCCCGGGCGCCGTATTGAACTAGTTGCTGTTCTGTGGCAGGCAGGGCGGTTTCTCGTTGTTTCTGTCTTGCTTTGCAGGGTCGTAGGCAATCATGGTGTAGGATCTTGTCTTGCTTATGTTTTCCAAGTCCTTGCACAAGGTAAGTGTTATTGTTGTTTACCTTCAGAATGATTGCTGGTCCCACTTTTTCAGGTTGTAACTTGCTCTTGTCAACATTCATGACCCATACTTTGTCCCCAACTTCATGTATACTGTGGATGGGGACAAATGTCTTTTGCAGACGTTAATTCTCTTTGGCTGTTTGTTTGCTGTTAGCTCTTGCAACGTGAGGGTCTGAGCGTAGAGGGACTTCACTTGGAATTTCCAGTTTAGGTCCTGTCAATGCTTGAATGATATTTGGCTTTTTGCTGTATACCAGTTCAAACTGGCTTTTGCTGGTGGATTGGTTCACTTGGGTTTGACACACAAGTAGCGCAGTCAATAGCTGCTTATGCCAGTCCTCAGGTTTCCTGGCAGTGAGTTTGGCTAAGGCTTGCACGAGGCTACCATTTAGCCTCTCAACTCATCCATTGGCCTGTGGGTGGTATGGCGTTGTTACGGTGTGTTTGAATCCATTATTTGCAAGGTATACATTTGTGTTTTTGGAGGTTAATTCTTTTCCTTCATTGGTTATCAGGAGTTCTGGCTTTCCAAACTTGCTGATTATCTCCTTGCCAATGAATTGCCGTACATTGTTGACAGTATGGGACTTTACTTCTTGGGCCACGGGCCAGCGTGTCGCAAAGTCAATGGCGGTGATGATGTACTTCTTATCATTGTGTTTCCCTGGCATGGGACCAACAATGTCAAGAACCCATACCTTGAAAGGTAACTGCGTGCGGATGGAGAGTACTGATTTTGGCGGGGTTTTGCTCCTGGCAAACTTCTCACTTACTTCACATTGCTCCAGCACTTCTTGGACATTGCAATACAAGGTTGGCCACCAGGCCTTATGTTTAAGGAACTTGTAGAGGTTTTGACTCTTGGTATGGCCAAGGTCTCGGTGATAAAGTAAAATAGTGTCCACCCTTTGGTGTGTGGGGATGTAGGGAATGGTCTTGCCATCTGACATTTTTCTGTTCAAGGTCCTGTACACATCAGCAAACAGGTGTTCATTTTTGATGACTGTCTCCTTTGTTATGTCGGTCATGCCAAGGGGGAAACCTTTGTCCTTTGTCTGTAGTACTAAGAGGGGCCAGTCAGGGTCAAGCCCATTTTCTCCTTGGGAGGCACAGACATACAGGCGGGAGAGGGTGTCTGCCATGGCAAGCTCAGCTCCAGGTTTATACTGGATGAGCATGTTGAATCTCTCTAAGAGTTCCATCCATTTGGCTTGTCTGCAGGATAGGTTTGCTTGGGTCTTGAAGTAGATGAGTGACTTGTGGTCTGTCAAGGCAGTGAACTCTTCTTGGTGTTCCAGATAGCAGCGCCATTTAACCAGGCAGTGTACAATTGCTAACAGTTCCTTGTCGTGTATAGAGTAGCGGCATTTGCTGTCTGTCAACTTGCGTGACTTGTAGGCCACAGGAAGGAAGTCACCAGTGTCATTCTTAATTTGTAGTACTCCTCCAATAGATGTGTCAGAGGCGTCTGTTTCCAATTAGTATTCTCCATTGCGTTTGGGGTACTGGAGGATGGGCGCTGTTGTAAGTTTTTCCTTAAGGCTTCAGAAACAGATGTCACACTGGGGGGGTCCACACAAACTTGGCTTTGGCCCCAGTTATGGCGGACAGTGGTGCAGTCAGTACACCACAGTTGGGTATTAATTGCCAAACATAAGCCAACATCCCTAGGAAGGTCAGAGTTCCAACTTGTCCTTGGGCGGTGGCATCTTGCAGATGGCCTGGATTTTCTGTCATCAGGTTTAATGCCATCTTTTGACACTATGTGTCCCAAGAAGGGTAGTTGTTTGCAGAAGAACTGGCATTTGAAGAGTTTGGATAGCAGTTTATGTTGCGCTAAGGTGGCAAAGTCTGCTTCCAGATCCAAATGATGTTGTTCAACTGACAGGCTATAAACAATGATGTTGTCCAAGTAGACCAGGGCACACTTGCTGATGTGGGGAGCAAATACTTCATTTATGAAGGTTACAAAGGTTGACGAGTGTTGGTTATGCCAAAGTTAAGCACCACACACTCGTATGACCCGTACTTGGTGCGGAAGGCTGTTTTGGGAATGTCCTCCTCTTTGATGCATATCTGGTTGTAGCCTGCTGTGAGATCAATCTTAGAGAAGACTGCGGCACCACCAAGGGCATCAAAGAGGTCGTCAATGAGGGGCAATGGGTAACAATTATTAATAGTGACTTTGTTTAGAGCTCAGTAGTCTGTAACTAGGCGCAGGGTGCCATCCTTTTTAGCCACAAAGAATACTGTGACACCAAAAGGGGACTGTGAGGGGCAAATGAGTCCTTTCTCCAAGGCTTCCTTGAGGTAAGCGCATAACGTGTTGTCCTTGTTGGGAGTGAGGCAATAGATGAGACACGCTTTAGGGACCTCTTTTTTGAGTTGGATAGAATTTTGTATGTGCTTCTTAGGTGGTAACCTGGGGAGGGCTTCCTTGAAGATCTCCGGGTGTCAAGCTATAATTTTGCAATCCTGTGTTGTGGTGGTATCCTGGTGATCCTTGAAGTGGATGATATCATATTGGCAGGAGTCCCAATTGATCTTATTGAGGTTCTCCTGTTTGTCTGAGGTCTCAGTGATGCGTACAAAGACATGGTCACACAGGAGTTGATCCACAGAGTTGGGGTAGATTTGGTGGTTGACTCCTTCACGTTTGATGGTCAGTACCGAGGTTATCCAGTCTACGTGGGGGTTGTTTTTTTGCCACCAGTTGAGTCCCAGTACAATATAAAACTTGGGAAAGTTGATGACAGGACCTTGAATGATGGAGTGTAGGTTCTTTAGCATAACAGAGAAGGGGGCAGTTTCCCGTGTCACGGCAATGTGATGTTCATCAGCTAAAACCACATTCTTAATCTGCAAAGGATTAGTGGCTAGTTTGAACTTGTTGACAAAGCTACTGTTGACCAGGGTTTGGTCTGCGCCCGCATCCAGGAGAGCAGAGCCTGTGTAACTGCAAAAGCAGAAAGAATAGGACATCAATTTATTTGGGTGTCTGGCAATGGTGTACAGTACTGGGTCCTCTGAGGGTACCTGAATCATTGGGCATTGGTCCATGTCCTCTGGGCGATACTCATCATTGGGCAAGTTGGGGGTAGTCTGGGGAGAGCTTGGCTTGCTTAATGCTCTCCCTGGGCTTTTCCATCATCATGGTTGTCTTGAGTGGTTGCCACGCAGAAATGAGTCCTGTTTGATTGTCCATTATTCCCATTCCTGTGTCCATTTGAGCCAGATGGTTTGTGGTTGGAATTGCTGTTACTATTTCCAGGGGGTGGTCTGTTGGGGTGCCCACTTGAATGTGAGTCTTTGGGTCTCTCTCTCTTTCCTGTTTGTGCCTTGTGAAGCGTGTTGGAAGTTTTTTCTGCCTTCTCAGCCTTGCAGTATAGACTTTGCAGGTTGGTCACTTGGTCCAGGTTTACGTGTCTCATTATGTGCAACTTAAGAGCGTTGTAGTACATGAGGTGTGTGGCTGGATTGTCAAAGACCATGTCAGCGGGTGCACGTAGGCAAAGTTCTTTGTAAGCGCGGATGAGTTCTTTTACGGTACCAGTCTGAGTCAGGTTCTTTACTTGGCGGATGATCATGAATGCGGTATCCTTCAGCACAAATATTGCCAAGAAGTCCTGTTTGAAAAAGTCCCAGTTCTTTTTGGCGTGCTCCTTGTGCCACTTGTCACACCAGGTACCAGCGTCATGTGTAAGGCGGATGAAGATCTCTGCAATCCAGAATTTCTGTGGGCATTCCATCTGAGTTAGCTTGCTTTGAGCAGATTGGATCTATGCTGCAGCGTTGTTGTTGTTGTTGGCTCCTGCAAAAGGTTCCAAGGTGGTGCTCCAAAGTCTCTGGGATATGTAGGCAGGCATGACATTCTTGTCAGTTGGTTGTGGCATGGACGCAGGAGCCTGAAAGAAACCTTGGGCAGACATGGCGTTGAAGGAAGTTAGCGGGATCACTGTATTCTGGTACAGGACAAAGCCATTGGGTATCACAGTACCAGGGGTGTACAGGGTCCAGTCAGGCGGGAGGCCAGACATGATTCTATCAATTATTTGTTGGCTGCGGCGTGTGCGGGCAACAGGCAGAATTTTTTCAAGATGAGGTAGGATGGGAAACCTACCTGTGCTATCAATGTTGTAACTGTGCTGTTTTAGCAGAGTTACAAGGGAAAAATATTTAGAAAATAGATAATAATCTTTATTGAGAGATATTGATTATATAGCTATAGTTAATCAGTGAATAGTAGGAACAGGATTGGTGATCACATGACTTGGATGGTGAAGGGGACGGCTTGATCCTGATAGTGAGTCAAGCGCCAAAAAGCGGCATCCACTGTGAGGGTCCATTATCTGTTCATGTTGTTGGATTTGGTAA
>QTSX02000938.1:0-132065 GCA_014839935.2 Entomophthora muscae | reverse complement strand
CCAGAGGCTTGACAATTGGTTTACAACCATTTATCTAATAATCAGCTCTCAAATGGGATTCCAAGTTGCAAACTACTTCCTTGCCTTATATAAGTACTCTTGTGCATGTTGGGTTGTTACAAAAACTTGGGTTTGAAATTTCTCCTGGTATTACACCTCCACAATACCAAAAGTTATCACCACGCATATAAGCTATTTTAAACTTAAAAATTAATAAAATTCTATTAAAAAAGGAAGAATGAAATATTTTTATAGATATATATTTATTGAAATTTATGCCATATTTGAGGAAATCTCTTAGACCTAAGCAGCCAAATTTAGAAGTGCTAGAATTGAAAATAATGATGTAGTTTTCTGGGTAAACTTTGATGGTTTACTCTTTAAAGACACTATTTCTGATTAGAGCCATAAACCAATTAATATTGTTATAAATGCATGTTTTGTGTTTGATAATATCACTTTTGTGGCTGATCCTATTTTTTTCTCTAACTTTAACAATTTTTTACCTGACTAATATAATCAGTTGATGTAGATTACTTCATAATGTGATTTTTCAATATTTTTAATATGGGGTTCCTTTGCTGTAAGTCTTGTTTTTTGGATTGTGTATCTTTTAGTTTTATTGATTGTTAAGCTATTTTTTATAACTTAGACCTAGAAAAATTGTACTGTTGTTGAATACTATCATAAATGACATTTCTCCCAAAAGAAGTGATAAAATCCAACTAGGAGAATCAAACTTGATATCAGGCTCTGATGAGTTTGGGGATCATGTGGACCCTTGGGCCAGCTGCCTGTGTTTTTCATAGATATCCAGTGAGAGATCTGGAACAGGCAGCAATTTGAATCTGATTAATCAGGGGAATTAACAGGCCTTCCTGGTCACAAATTTTCAGAGTTCAGAAGAGTGTCATAGGCTGGTGATTAATCCAGACCAATCTAGATTTCTGAAAGCACTGAACCAACATGGTGTCACCCCTGTCATAGCTGACTGGCTGTCTAAAAAGGGTATTACTGCTCAGCATGAAGAGTCAAAGTCTAAAGTGATTTCAGATGATTGGATGAAAGCTTGGTCCACCTGACCATGTGACCTCTGGCCAGACAGTGATCCAGAAGTTACTCCAGAAGATGTACAATTCATGGGGCAAAAGTTGACCTGGCTTATAGTTTCTGAAGGTCTCTTTATTCAGGATGACAGGAACACCATTATCAATGATGTAGCCATGAAGATGTTATCTTTGAACCATCAGATGGAGGTCATTTCAATAGAAAAAATGACAGGCCAAAAGGTTCAGAATGGGTCTGGAACACTCAGGCCAGAAGAAACTGAGCAACTCAGCTATCAGGTGATGGTTTAATCTGAACTTAGCATTTTGATTGATATTTAGACTCTGTGAAGTCTTGTTAAATTGGTATTGCCATTCTGAAATGAATAAGATTATGGGACCTTGGTTCTACCATTTTATTCCTTATTTAATCTTAGTTATTTTTCACTTCACTACTGTTCCAACAGAAAATCCCAGCCTGATGGCCTGCATTCCTAAGAAAGTCCCTGAAACCTGGCCTGCATTTTGTTGTCTTCCTGGAGCACCCTTTGGCCTGCTGCATTTCTCTGACTACCCACTTAAGCTGGGAACACAAGGAGTTTACCTTGGAAAATAGGGCAAGTACCTAAAGTTGAAGTGTGGAGATCAAAATCTATAAATTGATGGATTTTTTATCTCTGCACTTTTTTTAATAAAATTTTCCCAAAAAATTTAATATTTTTCTTAAACTTGACTTTTTTTAAAATGTTTTTACTAGTAGCTAAAATCAAAAAACCAAGTTTGAAGTGCCCAAAAGATGCAATTTAAAGCACACCTTAATTTAATTTGGCTTTTAAATTAGAATTTATTTACCTCTTTGAATAGAGGGGACAAAATTAAAAGTGCAAAAATCAAAGTGCAAAAAAATCTTCAATTTAATATTCAATACACCAAAATTAAAAAAAATTAAATTTAAAGTGTTTTTCTATATGTAAAAAAAGAAATCAAGAGCTAAAAAAAAGCTTTTTTAGTTTTAGGCAAATTTTTAAATTTATTTTGTTCAAATCTTAATATAAAATACTATTAAAGGCTCTTTCTTTTTAAAAATAAAATTTTTTCTCATAAAATTTATTTAAAAATTTACATATAGTTTCTTAATAGGTGCAGAAATTGAAAAGTAGTCAAATCAAAATCCAAAAAGGTACCAAAAAACTAGGACCACTTAATATTAAATTTTTGCAAAAAATTAATATTTTATTCATTATGTTTTATTAAGTTCCTTAAATCAAAAGTGAGAAAATCAAAAATTGACTTTTTAGATTTAGTCACACTTTTTATAAGCTTATAAAATTTTAAATAATTAATAAAAACTTTTGAAATTCCTCATGTAGATTTTTTAAGACCTGATATTTAAACATATAAAAAAGAAATGAAATTTTTTTGGTAGGTTTTTATTTTATTGCAATATT
The DNA here is from genome assembly GCA_014839935.2 of Entomophthora muscae. NCBI lineage: Eukaryota > Fungi > Entomophthoromycota > Entomophthoromycetes > Entomophthorales > Entomophthoraceae > Entomophthora > Entomophthora muscae. The sequence continues at coordinate 129,571 of QTSX02000938.1, read as the reverse complement.
AATAAATTGATGTGTTTTGGAGGCAAATTCAAAAAATATTAAATTAATATAATATTGTACTATGTTTCCCTATGTTATTTCAGGGGACAAAATTGAATTGCCCAAATCAAAGTGCAGAAATTGAAGTGCCTAAATCAAAGTGCAATAAGCTCTTGGTTTTTTTGAAGGTTTCTCTTTTGAATTTTCAACTTTCACACCTCTCCTTTCCACCTCTCATTCCTCCTCAAAAAATTTTAAAAGTTTTTGGCCCCCGGCGCAGCCAAGGGGCCAAAAAAACTTTTAAAAAAGTTCTGCATTGTCAAGAGGGTGGATCATATAAAATCTGATACCAAGTAGAAAAAACTTTCTTTCTTCTCTTCTTCTCCTCTCCTCTCTTTTCCTCTCTTTTTCTTTTCTTTTCTTATCCTCAATTATCTTCTTCTCCATTATTACCCTCAATTATCTTCTATTATCCTCTTTCCATTCTTACCCTTGATTATCTTCTATTATCCTCTCTCTATTATTACCCTCAGTTATCTTCCAATATATCTTTTTACTATATGTATTAGAGTAAAATAAGATATATGAAATTTTTCTTTTGATAAACAACTTTGAACTATCTATATCATTTTTAGTGGAAGTACAGTGTTTTTAACATAAAAATATTCAAGTCTTCAGTTTATGATATGTAAGTGGCAGGTTCTTGATATTTTTGAATATTGTGACTTATAAATAAGATATAAGACTATATCTTTTATTAAGTATAAAACTGTATAGTATAGCTTTAATAAGAAATTAATGTACTTTATATTATTTTAATGATAGATTTCTATAACTTTTATCATTGAAATAAGATCACTAATAAACCAAAATACCTGAAATCATATGCTTGTATCTTTCAGGAAAAATCCTTTATTTTGCTTATACTGAAGTATTATTATAGTTTTACATAAGCTGAAAATTAAATTCACCTTTTTTATTAAAACTAAATTTTATAAAGCAGTTTTTTGTGTAGTTTCATATTTTATATTTTATTGAATACAGTTACATACAAATTCTAGTCTAATTTTGCTTTTGAAACTAAAATAAACTTTCTTTTAAAAACAGCTAATTTAGAAATCTTTTTATTATCTATCATATATTTTTATTACAGAAATAAATTTCTTGGGGTCTTTTTAGTCTATAATAAATTTTAAAATATATAACTTTCTATTATAAACTGTATTTTATTCTGCTTCAAAGTTAACCTCCTAAAAATCAATTTTTGTACTTTGATCTTTGATATTTTCAATTTTTGCACCCTACATAGTGTTTTGATTTTTGTACTTTTTAGGGGTCCCATTTTCAATTTTTGCACTTTTGACCTTAGGAACTTTGAGCTAAGGAACTTGCCTGTAAAATATCCTCTGCTTTGACTGCCTGGCCTGACAGAGAACTCCACAATCTTTCTTTCACAAAGGAGCCTGGTAGGAGCACCCAGTTGTCATATTCTGTGAGAAGTACAACTATTTTCCTGTCTATCAGACAGATATGGAAGCACCCCCAACACCCAAACCTGACCGACTGCCCCCATCTCAGATCTATCTCCTCTCATAGCCAGTCAATATTGTCAGGGACCCACTTGAAAGGGAATAAATCCCTAATCTTGTGGGTCAAGGCCCCTAGATTTAACTCTGCAATAACCAAACCAATGGGAACTGTAACTGTTGCAAGGTGCCCAAACTGACCTAGGAAGGCAAATCTCCCCATAAGGGAGCTAAACCTTCCTAGGAGATAATACCCTACCAGGTATATCAACAGGTAGAAGGATGTGTTAGGTATAACCAGGAAAACCTCAGCTTTGGGAGGCTTAGAAGTAGAGCAACTGTAGTGGAATTTTCTCACCCAATGTCCAGAGGGATACTTGAACCATCCATGAGCCAGGAACTTCTATTGGTGGGAGTCATCTGGTGAAGATATTTGCCAATCAGTGGTACAGGTTGGTCCTTCAATGGAAAGGACAGCAGAGAGATTAGAAATCAGAACAGGAAAAAATCTCCTTTCATAGTTCTAAGAGTAAGTCAGAATAGAAGTGAGTGCAATATTGAATACAAGGGATAAGCTTCATTGTTAGAACAAGAGTAAAAATAATAAAAGCTGACTTAAATATTGCTTTGTAAGATGAAATAAAATAGAGAGCAATTGGGGTAAAAAGAGGGTTAAAAATCAGGTTTCTTAGGGAAGAAGCTTTCTGAGAGGTTTTTTATCAAGGGTTGTCTTAACCTGATTGGTTATCAAACCAAAAAAAACAAGAGAAACAGAGGAAACAGAACCATATGCTATTCTGCACACATAAAAAGAAGCAGATTTTCATACAGTTTGGCCTGAGAAGAACGTCAAGTACTGCTGGGATGGTTATAGAAGATGAGAGCAAAAACTTCTTGAAAAGCAACCAATCAAAAGCCAAGCAGTTGGTGGCATTTTTAATTATATTAACCTTTCTTAACTTAGGATCAAGCGTGAAAGCAAAAATCAAATGAATAAATTCAATATAAATAGGTAATATACTGTAGATTCAGAACCTGAACGTAAAAATGCGGGATTGTCAAATCCTTGGTCCAAATTTTGAATCATTTTTGCAGGCAACTCAGCTGAGAAAATATTAAAATATTTAATAAAATTAACCATTTGATTTGAATTTTTTTGGTTTATTTAAATTAAAAAAATTTGAATCCCTCAAGAAGATAACTCAACTAACAAAAGACAAAACTCAGCAAACAAATGTGGGATACATGAATCAGAAATATGGGATTCTAATGTACAATTTGAGATTTCCTGTATATCAAACAAAGCATAGACATCATGTAAAAATTAATAAATCTGAAATTGCGGGATTGTCAAATCCAAGAACCAAATTTCAAATCATAATTGCAAGGAATTTGGAATAAATATAAAGATGGGTGTTTCAAAAAGGATGCTAAAGAATCTAGAGTAGATTTGTGCTAATTCTTTTAGGAATCATAGGCATACTCAAAAATCACCCTATTCCAGTTTAGGACAGCTAAAATTTAGATCCTGCTATTCACAAAATTAACATATTTAACAATAAAATTGACTAAAATATACATTCCTTTTCTTGAGTTTAATTTTTTAATAAAAATTTATTATGTCTTCTTCCAACACCAACCAAGTCAACAAGCTGTTCCCTGGCCTTGAAAAAATCATGCAGGGCTATGCTGGGTCTCTTAACAGTGAAGCCTCTGTCTATGGCCACTCCTAACCTGCAGGCCCCTCTGCAAGCCCCATCCAGGAGTGTTTTCTTTCTCCTAAACTTCTAGCATGGCCCTGTTTACCCATCATGCACAGGCAGCTGCCAACCCAAATCTGTATCAACAATGGCATCCAGAACCAGCCATTTGAGCCATGGGGTCACCCAGAGAATCACAAATCCCAAAAAAACCAATCAGATGGCATTGACTAGTTCCCAAGATGGACACATCCCTCCCCCAGCCAATCAGCCTGCAAGATGCAGAAGAAAATTGATCACCCCAGAAATTATTCTCAAAATGGTTGAAAAGCAATGGATGCTTATGTCCCTTGGGGAAATTGCAGTTGTGATGGGTTTTGCAAAGTCCACTATGGCTGCAACCCTGCAAGCCCATACCAACTGTGGCCCCCTACCAAGAAGACCCCAACTGGTACCAGTTCTTCAACTGAAGGTGAAAAAGCCCACCCACTCATGATGCTATTATGAAGTGTGACCCATGGATGCCCCTGGTCCAGGTCTGTCTCCAACTGCAACTCCACAGCATTTTCACCAATAAGAGAACAATCAATTTGTGGATGCACAGAGTTGTGGTTACCGCCAGACTCTTATCCAATCAGGTTCTCAGTGGCCCTAATTTTAGTAGACACTGACCCCTATGATTCTACCATCATCATTTTTATCAAAGAGAGGGTAACAAGGTCCTTTAACTACATAATCTTCCTGTCATACGCCAAGATTTTGGCAAGTATTCAAGACTTTGAGGAAAAGTGCATCAAGTCTGACAAATACAAGCACGGGCCAATTCTGTATCAATTTTTTGGGTTTTTTTTGGCAGTTTCCCCATTGGGTGTCAATCATTACTCCGCAATATCAAACACTGCAGATAGGTATGCCTACCAGACAGAGCTCAAGGTCATGCTGGAGGAGTGGGCTACACAAAAAGCTGTGTACACAGTTGTAATGAGTGCTGAGATGGAACAGCGTGAGTGAGCAACCCAAGAAATCAGGGCTGTGGGGCATACCTGTTGGTCCTACCCCATCAACCACAACAACATACATCTTACAGATGTATGTCTCTATAATTTTGGTTCTGCACTCATGCGCTTAAATCCTGCCACATACAATGAACTGTGCAGCTGAATTGATAAGAATTATGAGCTTTTCCCTTCTGTGTTCATCCAGGACCTATCAGATCTTGTCATTTTATATGCAAGTTATAGTGATAAGTCCAGAAAGGACTCCTGCCTCCCCCCATGCCAATCCATTTGTTTTACCAAGCCTGCATATGCAACAAAAGAAAAATTTGAGCAATTGAAGCAATCAGCTCTTGCTGCCCCTTCCCAGTCAACAAAACCTGCCTCTCCAACCCCCCATCAAGCCACCTGCCTTCCAACCCTGAATTACAAACCACCTCCCATTCCCTCACCACTATCTCTGATGCCGTCTCTTTCACAGGCGCAGATGAAGGCAATGTTCATTCTGACCATTCCATCCCCTTCTTGTCCTTTGATCAGTAAAATAAAACTTTTCCTTGTGACAACTTATCAAAGTCAATATTAAATCTTCCAATTCATAATTAATGATATTTTCTTTTTACATTATCAACATTTCCCATAATTAATACAATGTTGTGCATTTTATGAATAACTTAAAATTATTAGCATACAAACTTTTCATCATCATTAATAAATTAAAGACCATAAATGTAAATACTGCATTAGAATATTGCAATTAGATGTCAACTCTTGATATTTTGATATTATATGCATAACCAATGCATTTTGTTTAATAAAATACATTGTAAACTTGGCCTTTTCCATTATATTTTAATGAAATGGACTGTGTTTATATTAGAGAGCCATTAATACTTAGTACAAATATTGATACATAGTGCATTTTACAGCCTGTATATTTGCCTATTAATAACAATTCTATAAGCTTTTTAGTTGGATTTTGCGGGGTAATAATAATGTAATGTGTTAATAAATTACTGTTTATTATCATTAATTGGCTGATTTTCTTTGCTGTGGCAATAGTGCATTTTCTGATATTTACGCACTGGTTTTTAATTGGTTGGTTTCACATCCAATTGTACAGGCAATACAAAATCAAGTTCCCACCCCAACAGCATCTGGTCTTGGGTGGCAAATTAATTTCCTATTGCCTGTGTGATTGGATATGAAACCAACCAATTGGAAACCAGTGTGTAAATATCAGAAAATGCACTATTGCCACAGCAAAGAAAATCAGTCAATTAATGATAATAAACAGTAATTTATTAAACCATTGCATTATCATTACCTCACAAAATTTGACTAAAAGGTTACAGAATTTTTATTAATAGGCAAATATACAGGCTTTAAAATGCACTATGTATCAATATTTGTATTAAGTGTTAATGGCTCTCTAATATAAACACAGTCCATTTAAATAAATTACAATGAAAAAGGCCTGGTTCACAATGAATTTTATTAAACAAAATGCATTGAGTTATGCACATAATATCAAAATATCAAGAGTTGACATCTAATTGCAATATTATAATGCAATATTTGCATTTATGGTCTTTAATTTATTAATAATGATGAAAAATATTCATGGGTTGAAGGTAGTACTATAAAAACCAGTTTTTTGATGTAATTCAAACAAAATGTCAAATATCTACAGCCTTATCAACAAATTAGAGTCAGCCCTCCAAAACGTTGTCAAGCTTGAACATAACATAAGGAAAATTGTGGTAAATCAACTGGGAAATGAGGGAAGGGCCTTGGTCCAGCAAAAAAAAAACCGCAAAAAATAGCCTGGAAACAATAAACAACAAAGAACACAAGGAAATAATTTTAAATCTTCAAAAGGAAATACTTGAGCGGTTAGATTTCAAAAGTGAAAGTTACAACTTGTGGGAATTTTCAAAAACCAATAGAAAGAATACTCAAAAAATTAAACTAATTGAAGGAAATGAAAGCTCAAAGGAAATTAACACAAATGAAGAGGAAAATAATCAAATGGAAACAGATGAAAATGAAAAACAATCAAGAAGCAGGAGCACTTCAAGAAATACTGAAAATTTATCAAATGAAAATCAAGAAAAAGCACAAGTTGCAAGAAAAGTAAGGAAAATCAAGCCCAGAAAAACAAATGAAGAGCAGCTAACACTCATGGAGTTTGCTGAAGGGGCGCCTGTGGCTGATGGGCCGCAGGGGAAACAATTAGTAAGTACTTTTATGTTTTACTTATATTTACTTTAGTTATAACTAGGAATGGGGACAAGGTTGCAGAAGAAGCGGCTTTTAAGCCAAGTTGGTTCTACAGGGGTTACCAATTACTGGTAGAACTCTGTAAAATATATGAATAAAAATAAAATAATTCAACTGAATATGAATAATTTTGCAAATATCAAAGCTAAAGCTAAGGAATATTTACCACCCGCAGGGTGCTTGCCATGGATTACGGAAGCATACAAAATAGGAGCAAATATCAACTTCAAAGAGATGACTGAAATTTTCAGGGATATCAAACTAAACTTTGATGAATATATTTATGAAAGTATTCAATGATTCCCATTTGCAAACATCAATGAATATGAAAAAAACCTAATAAAAACTGACTTTCAAATAGGAACTGAATATCTAAAAACTGAAATTTTCAGTGAAGTATTCAAGACATTGTCAAATAAAGTCAGGGACACAGTCCTTGTGAATACATTTAAGCCTTTATTTATTTTGTTTGCAGAGGCATGGGGGTGGATACAAGTTGGGCGCCCTCTGGAACCATCTTCAAATTCAGCAACACATCCTATATAAACAGATTAGCTCAAATATATAAAAAAAAATATTCATATTCTCAGAAAAATATACCTTGCAAAGGATTCATGTTGCAGTATACCTAGGAATCCTACTACATTGCATATTAAAAACTAGCGTCAAAAAGTTGGAGGATGCACCTATATAACTTGATATATGCTGATTAGCACTAGAACGCCATAAGACACCATGGGGTATAGGACAATTGAGCATGTCCTATATGACTTCTTGCAATGGCATTGTTGTATGGGTACTATGTGCCTCCCAAAAAGAATCTACTGATCAATTTGCTTACCTGCCTCCCTTTTATTAAGTGTTTGGCAACAACCGGGGTGCAGGACGCCACCCCTCTAGCAATTGCATACAGGGTTGCCCACCACGTACAGAAGAATATGTGGATCCAATTAGATGCTCTAGCCAAAAATTTGATTTCGGGGTATAATTCCCCAGAATAATTGCATTTCATTTGCAAGTTGCATCTCCCTAATAAATTTTATTCCCTTGCAATTTAACTTTTTAATTTTATTTTTTATCTTTTTATTTTAAATTTCATTATTTAAATTTTAATAATGACATTTTAATATTTAAATTTTAATAATGACATTTTAATATTTAAATTTTAATAATGATGTTTAATGTTTAAATTTTGATATTTAAATGATAGTAGTAATATATCTAAATATATTATAGGACATTAGTTATAGTTGCAAACACGTCAAATAATAAAAAAGAATTAAAAATGTTTTTATTTACTAGCCCATCAAGCACGGGCTCCTTTATTACATAGTTAAACATCAAGAACTGAATTTATCTACAACAGACAGTCTGCTCCACTTATGTTATAAACAAGTAATTGTTTAGAGCTTGAATATTTCCCCTTGTAATATGATTTGATGAATAGATTTTCTATGCTTGACCTACGTCATAAGTACTAATTAGTAAGAGATACTTGAAAATCATTGGTTTTTGTGCTGTGTGGCTATAGTGGCACTGAAATATTAAGGAACAGATGATGACTTGGGAGGTCTGATTTGTGACTTAAAAAAGCCAAAGTACCAACAAGGATTCACAATTGTTTAAATAAAATTAATATATTTCTATCTTTTTTAATTTATTTATTTGTTAGCTCTACAGTCAATACACTATTTGGTGGATTATAATAAAAATATTTGTCTCTATATCTAGAATAATTAATTTTAATTATATTTTTACTAATTCTTATATGTCTATAATACAATCAAACGTCACATCATTATATATAAATAATAATTTTTGAGCCCTAATAAAAACAAAATAAATAAAAATAAAAACAAATAAAACCCAGAGCGCCCATTTATCTGATTAGCTTGGAAGCAAGGGCTTTGGGGAGGAAGGATTCTGAGTGCTTTTAAAAAGCCGCCACCACACTGGGTGGCATTGCAAATTGACTGACCTCAAGGATGTTGAAGAGATCCTTGGTGTCCTGAGGGAGGCCTTGCTTCACCTTATTCTTGATCTAACCAAACACCTCCTTGATTGGGTTCAGAAATGGAGAATAGGGAAGAAGGAAGAGGAGTCTCATTGGGCAGTCAGCCAGGCGGTGGCTGGCCAAATGGCTATTTTTATTGATGGGCGGGAACTTGGACACAACCAGATTCACTTTGTGGAGCCTGACATTATCCAGCACAACAATGTTGGTTGTACTGTGGTAGTTGATCTGGAGTACTCCTTGACAACTAAGAGAAAATCAAGAAAAGTCCCGCTATTGTGGGAACTCTTGATCATTTGGTATTGGTCCAACCCGCGAGGACCAAGAAGCGCTACCATTGAATAGGTCTGGGAACAGACAGCTGCACAATGGGCTACACCGTCCTTGGCCCATTTCTTGACCCACCCATGCCTAGACCTGAGTGAGGAGGAAAACAACAATTTTTTGATGTAGAAGAACTGTACATTGCCAGTCTCCTTAAGGGCCAGATAAGTCTTGGCATAAATTCTTTGATCTTTGATTGTTTTCTTGCTATTCCTATTGTACAGAGAAACTCCAAGGAACTTCCAAGAGAAGTCCAATTTGATCATTTCTTTGTATACAAGGGTTTTGGAGACAGAAAGCCCAAACTCTGTGGCAAGCATTGATTGGACAGCAAGTGAGTCCAGGTGGCAATCATTGGTAACCCACTGCTTGATTGCATCAATATGAACAGGCTGAAAGAGTTTGGGCTGCTGCTTAGCCTTGGTGGATTTTGCAATTTGCCCAGTGTTGCCCTATTTTTTGTTGATGCCACCAATATATCTGGCTGTGACCTCAAATTGGGACGCAATATCCCAAACTGCCATTCCCCCAATCAAGCAGTTGAGGAGAGTTTCACACTCACTATCTGTCAACTGACACTGGCCCTTGACAGGTACTGTGGCATCCTAGCTGGCAGGCTCAACACAGGGGATGGGAATCTTTGTGTAGAAGGTGGGATCACACTTGGTTGCGCTGGTGCTGTCAATGGTGGAATACGTCACAGGCACAGATGGCTCCTCAATTGTGGCCAATGGCTCATAGATGGTGTCAAAGACGCGGGGGCAGGAAGTGGCAACTCTTGGATCAAGAGTGCAGGGCCAGGTGACAACTGGGTACACAGTAAAGGTGTAAGTAACCTAAGTGTTCCTGGTGATCCTGGTGTAGTTGACTTTGGTGGCAGGCCTTGAGAGAAGCTTCTGTCTTGGATTCAGGCTGGTTGATCAGGCTTGGGATGCGGGAGGTGGTTGACTGGCAATGACACCTTGGGAGGCCTGTGTGTTGGCATGACTCCCCTTGAGTTGGGTTCTGGGTCTGTTCTTGGACCCTCTGGGACGCCCTTGTGGACAGGCTGCCCCACAGGCTGGTGCAGGAGCTGGTTGATAATGTGATTGCTGGTCCATAAAAATAAAATAAAAATATATTTTATATTAAACATGTATTTATTTGGATTTATTGGTTTAGTTATGAGTAGTTGTTTTCTCTTGATTTAGCCTTGATAGTAACAGAATTTCTATATTCGTGATTTGAAGTGTATAATATTGTATCCTTTCCAGTTTTGGATAATTTTAAAGTTTAATCACTTTTTATGTCTAAACATGGTTATTGAGATTGAATTTTTCATTTGATTTTATCCAGAGTGGAGCTTCTTGATTTAGGTTGGTACTTTCTAGTGTGCTTACTGTACATTCAATTTGGATTTCAGTTCCCGCAATTAATATCTGAGTTTACTAGTGGCATTCAAAAGTGATTTGGAATTTGTTTCTTGGATTTGAAAATCCTGCAATTCCAAAAAAAATAATTTCTTAATGAAAATGATTGATGGATTTGAACTCTTCAAATATGATTCCAGTTAATTCATTTTGTCCATTGGAAATATGCAGTTTGACTTGAACTTTGCAAAGTGTCTATGAGTTCCCGCATTTTTAAAAATTCAAATAAAAATATATAAAAATCAATTTAATTAAAAAAAAGGTCATCCCGCAAAAGTGATTTGAAATTTGGACCAAGGATTTGACAATCCCAAATTTTTATGTTCAGGTTCTGAATCTACAGTATGTTTAGACTCTTTACTAACATTAAAATTAATATTTCCAGGGAGGTCCAGAGTTTGAATCCTGTCCTGATCCTTTGTGACATTAATTGGTTCAATTTTGAGTTCTTTGTTGGCTGTTAGTGATAACCTAATTTTTGAATTAAAAGATTGTTAATTGAACACACATTGTTGTAGTCAGGAGAGAATTCCTTGACAGTATGCAGGCATAGCCTACATTACCTTGGCTGGGTTAGTTGACACCATGGTGCTCTCCACTGGACCTTGAGCCTTGGTAGGCCAGTCAGCATCTTATCTCATCAAGTAAGCACCCCTCTTATGGTGGGCTATTCCCTCCTCCAACAGAGCAAGTTGGCAGCTGAGGCAAACAGAACCCCAACTGGGATGTGGTATCCTGACAAAAACAATCAACCTTCAAGTGGAAAGATTTGCTTTCATTTTAGACTAAACTTAATTTTGGTTTAGTCTGGTAGATTTTTGCTTGTTTTAACAGGTTTTAAAAAGAATTTATTAATTTTTAATATATTTTATTTAAGTATAGATGTAATATTATCAGGAGTTTCTCAATTCTTGTTGGTATTATTCTTTTTGAAGTTGGGCTTAGTATCAGAAACCTCAAGTGATATTGGACGGTGTAATCTCTAAGAAAGTGACAATGAGGCAAGCTATGGAAGGGAGGTGAGAAATAAATTAGATAAATATAATGTTTTATTGGTTATAAAGTTGAGTTTTAAGATTGATGTATTGTGGCTTGCTCCTTCAAAGTTTGAAGAATCAAGTATGAACTAGGAAGTTAGTGTGGCTGACTGTCATATTACTGAGCGACTTTTACATCAAAGTTGAGGATGAGGATAACTAATGTGAAAGTTAAAGGTTTGAACTGTTCGCTTAAAAAACATCTTTTTTAATTAATTAGGTCAGCAACTGAGCTATCTAAGATATTATATGGTATATCTACCTAAGATAAGAAGGGAATATTGTCCATTATGGATGTTTTTTACTTCAAAAAATGACAACAAGACAAAATAGAAATTGAGATATTTAGGCAGAAAAAGTTAATTATTCATTGACCTGACTTTTAAAGAAATCCCAAATAATATTATTTTATAAAAAAAATTAAAATGAGTAACAGTAGTAACTATAGAACAGTTGTATTACATCAAAAAGGATTTATATTTTAAAATAATCATTATTTAATAAAACAATTTTTTGTCAGAAAGTAATCCCAAAATAATTATAGATAAAACTTCATAGTTTGAAAATAATATGTCATAGATTTATGACTTTTATATTTATCAGAGATAAGTTTCAAAGGTGTATTTAGATTACAAAAACTGCTTATTTTCATCTTTATGGGTATATAAAAAACCGCTTTTTTTGCAATAATTCGTGTCGGACAGGTGGCCGAGTCGGTCTAAGGCGCCACGTTAAGGCCGTGGTCTCTTCGGAGGCATGAGTTCGAATCTCATCCTGTTCATTTTTATATTTTTTTTACTTGTCCTACTGCTAGTTATAAAAGATGTGTTTTTAAGATCTCTTAATTGCTGGGCATCTTAGTTTAAATATTATTACTATGATAACATAGAAAATTCAAAATCAGTATCAAAAATTTTACTTTTGGATGTATTTGTTAAATATTTGTGCTTACCTAATAGTACAAATTGGAATGAAAATGTACTTATAGCCTTTGTGATAAATGGATTTTAAGTCAAAATAATATATGGAATCTTCATTAGATCGACTCATCAACTCCTTCCTTTTCAAATGATATTTTCATATTTTATTACATATAGGAAAGAGTTGATAATAGACCTCGCTTTGCTTTAGAGATATATATTCTCTTTTTCCCAATAGCTGACATGCCCTTTGTTATAAAGCCCTAAACAGCTGATCAATTCTAATATGAAGAGCTCTGCAATTTCTGATATTTTTCTTTGGTAACCACTAGCTCCAAATATGTTTTTTAGCATCAAATCCTATATAATATTCACTTAAATTTCCCAAATCCCCAAATAAATGTCAAATGTATGAAATGTTTATAGATATCTATGTCCCCTGTCTATAACCAAAATTAAGCACTAATTTAAACTAATTTTATGATAGTGTATCTCTAATATTGAGATATAATGATATCTATAATTACACAGTATATTATTTAATGAAATAGATAAAATAAAGCAGATATTAAAGACTCTATTAGTTTATCTGTGTTGCTTCAAGATATATTATATGATAATCAAGGTGAAAATCATGTATTGTCAAGAGGAGGCTCAGAGGAAGTAGTTTTTTAGAAGGGATATATATGTTTTATTAAAATATCATCCGGGTTATATAGCAAAGGGGTGTAAATAAGGAATGCGGTATTGGTCCTGTAATGATTTGGTTTTGATTTCTAGAAGGGTAACATACAGGAGCAGGAACCAGGTTTTGTCTTTTTATCCATGAGGTAACTGTAATGCTAAAATTGGATAATTTATCCATTTGGTTGCACATCACAGCAATATAGTATAACTTTTTATAATGCTGTAAGTGTTTTTTGGGTAACAGTTATATATAAGAGATATATATACTATAATAATATATTTTTTGAAAGGAAGATAATGGGTTTATACCCTTGTGGTTGGACACCAGATGGTTGTTTCAAAAATAAAGTACATTCAGTTTGATGGACATAGATAATATAGCGGCCCTACTTGGACAGCATTAGTGAAACAACACCCGTGACAATAGGCAGTGTAATTGCTAAGGGGCAACATTGGTGTTTTCTCTAATTTGACAAGTATAAAATTAAGTCGTTAGTTGATTTGTGAATGTTTGGGCTTGTTATGAAAAAAATTAGTTTATTAAATGAAATTTATTTGCTTTATGTTTATTTTATGGTCATTATATTTAAAGTTACTTAAAGTAGCTTATAAAATTGAAAAATGTGTGAAGTTGACTGGGCTATCACCTTTGGGTGAACAGCTGTACTCTGTATTGTTAGCCTGTGTGAATTGGGTACAAGTAGTACCTGTACCAGTCATTATGTTCAATTTCAATGCAGTAAGTACAATAATGTAGTTTATTGAAAGCTTCTCTGGTCTAAGGCTTACAAGAAGTGTAGTGTAGGATGTGCCAAGTTTATACTTCTTGAAAGTATAATAAACAAGATAAAGGGGAGAATTAAGAAGAGAATGATACTTTATTTTGATATGAATATAGTGTTGCAACATCTTCAATTACTCCCTCTCAGGGACTCAACACCTCATTTAGTTCACCAAATGAGTCACCAAATGGCTCACTGACTGATCATTAAGTCAATGGCACCACTATCATTTGACCATCTATTACAGGGATCAAACATCCATATCCTAAAAGGAACACAACTTGAGTAAGCCTCATGACTTAAGAGGAACATTACTCAGATAAGCCCCATGACCTCCATGACGTACATGGAAAGTATATGGCTTTCCATGATAATATATATTAACCTATATTCATACCCAATAAAGTATCATTCTATTCTTAATTTCCCCCTTTATCTCGTTTATTATACTTCCCAGAAGTATATACTTGACAGTGGTAGCACAGGTAGGTTATCCACACCTATGCAACTATAAGGAAAAATTCCTCTCAAGAAAAAGAACCAGAAAATGGCCCTTCTTGCAGGTTGGAGAGACTACAAAGAGAGACAAGACATCCCCACAGGATACACCATCTGCAACAACATCATTGTTCCCACCAAACAATACAACCTTCTTCACGCCCAAAAGCTCCTAAACCTGCCTACAACTTCTGCAAGCCTGCAGGTGCCCAAGATACCCAGTATTGTCTTTCAACACCTACATACCGTAGAAATTGGGGCTTTTGCAGGGTTACATCAGGAAAATGCCTCTATCTGGATCAACAGTACCAAAAGCAAGGTCAAACAAGTAGAATACCCCCACAGACTCTGGGTCAGTGAGATTGTCCTTCATGTCACAGGAACCACGTCACATTTTGTAAGTGGGTGGCTAGAACAGCACCCTGACCAGAAGGAGAACTGGGAAGTGTTCAAAACTGCCTTCCTTGAAAAGTTCTCCATGAAGGACTCTGACGTTGTGATCATGAATGAACTCAGAACGTTCAAAATGACAGGAACAATTGAGGAGTGCATTGCTGCATACAAAGACCTACATGACCACACACCCAATTCCATCAAATTTGACAAATCCAGACCACAACTGGACTTTTACAATGGCCTCCCCACACACATTAGACGTCAGTTTGACATGACCTGCTGCCAGAACCTTGAAGACATATTCCTAGAGGGAAAACACACAGCTCAAAAGTCTGACAATCTACACACAACCAACAAGAGAAAGGAGAGCCCCACAGCAAAGAAGGACCCTTGACCTAATAAGCAAAACAACTGAGCCAACAACACCCATCCTCAAAACAGGAATTGTACCGCCCAAGCCAACCAGGCAAGCACCAAAGATACCAATGAGGAGGGAAAAGCTCAGGGAAGTGCTTAGGCAAGCCGCCCTCCCCCAACTCACAAGACTTGTACAGGGACCAGGACGTGGATTCAATCACCATGATCCAAGTACCCTCCAGCAATCCTCTACTGGTTGCCGCCCAAACTGGAAATAAACTCCTCACTTATCCTTTCTGTGAGAGAGAGGGGCTAAACTAACCAAGTTTGGCTCCCATCCCAGGGGAAGAATCCACCAGGATATCATCCAGTGCAGGACTGGTATGGCCACTCAAAGTAGCGTCCAAAGAGAGGACACAGAAGATAGTTGGGGAAAGTAAGAATCCAGGCCCATCAGGATCATCCCACCAAGCAACCAGGAAGCACGCTTGGGAGGATGCTCTTTGACCTTCAAACTGTCTTCTTGGACCTGAACACCAGGATCCCCAGGGAGGGGAGGCATTGAAGAGTCCAAGATTGAGGACACTAAGGGAGCCAGATTGAGAGCAGAATACTCAAGGTTGTTGCAGGTGAGACTCCTTACCATGTTTTTGCTGGTAGCCAGAATATCCTGAGTGCGCCCAGGAATATCCTCAAACATTTGCACAAATTGGTTGGGGTTGTTCCCCACATGGTGAAATGAATAGAAAATATAACTCCAAAGATCTGGAGAATTGGTCCATATCAACACCAAGATGGGAGCCAGGGTAAAAATGATAAACTTTGTCAAAGAGACCAGCATTCAAAACAGAAGAAGAAAAGAAAACCAAAAGAGGGAGACTTAGGATTTACAGGCTTTTTCTGAAACAAAATTGTAAATGGGAAGGGGCTCTAACCACAGGAAATTCAAAAAAGGTTTTTTGGGCTGAAAGAGAAGTCAACCACGGTCTATACGTTTTCAAACAAGCAGTGGGAGGTGCTACTTTGACGTATATAGAGGGAAAGCAAAAGTGGAGCAAACAAGAGACAATTTTGAACTTATAGTAAGTATTTATAGGAATTATACTAATAAATTCAAGATTCAAACTAGAGTTTTGAAAGCAACTAAGGTAAAGGTTCACACTAGTACTAATACTGACTCTAGGTGCTATAAAGACAACACTGTAAACCAAAGGACAACAAAAAAGGTAAGGGAAGTATACCAGCTTTACTAACAACTTATAGAAGAAAAGAGCCAACAAAATGGGCTCTAAATCTAGTGTGTTTTGAAAAGCTTAAAACTTTTATTGATAGAATGAGCAAGCAGGGGACCAAAAGTCCCCTGTCTTGCTTTAAGAAAATCAATTTGAATTTTGGGGTCAGCTGACCTCATCCAGTCATTTGATTGGGTGAGATAGAAATTTTGCCAGTAATTTCAGGGAGCTTGGATGGTTTCTCATCAATTTCTGATCCAACCTCTGATTGGCTAGTGCCTAAAGGGCACTTCAGGATGCCATTAATTCCAGTTGAAATGGACTTTGTTGAAGTAACCAAAGCGCAACCTGATTTTTCAGACTTAATTAATTTTAAATGCAGACAAGCCCAAGCCAAAAAATAATCCAAATTAATCAGAGATTCCTCTCAAGTGGGAACAGAGTTCAAACCATCAGTATTTGCTACTGTCAGGATTCAGAATCCTGACAACAATTTATATCAATTTACTTGATTTTATCATGTTCAAACTCAATTTTAAATAGGGTTTTCTATTAACTCAATTCAATTGTGCCATTTCTGAGTGCTTTTGCAATCCAAATACCTTTCGAACTATTTGTCTTCTTGCGCATAATTGCTGATCCTCAAAAATCATATCTCTGCAGCTAGAGAACTAATCTCAACGTTTAAAGGTATTCCTGAAAGCTGAGAGCAAGATGGATCTATTGGTGCTGTTATTGAACCACTTTTACATGTTTCAATATATCTTTGAAATGCTACATCCCTCTTGTAGCATACTTGACTCCTCTCATTCAAGAATTGATGAGTATAAATTACTTTCCCTTTCTCTTAACCCTTATCCATCATTCTCCTTATGGTGCTTCAATAAATCTTATGGTTATTCACTCCTGTCCTTGTCTTATGAATTATCTTGTCTCTTTCTGGATCTTCTTGGATGAATGGTAAGATAATTGGAGTAGTCAATGTTTTGAAGTTCTGGTGGCTCATGGAATCTTATTTCCATACTTCATTCCTGACAGCCACCTGGGAAAGGCAAGCCAACACAAATCTCTCATCAATTTTGTGGGCCAAATCCTCAAGATAATTAAGGGGATTGGCTGGTTTCTGGGCAGATTTTTTTGTGCTACACGGGAAGATTGTCCTATCCAAGGCTAAAGGGGGGAGTGACTTTACACTTTCCATTTTTGCAGATATCAGGGTACCACACTATTCAACACTGGAGAAGACCAATCCCTTGTCAACAAGAAATTTGCCAAACTCATGAAGCTATCTACAGGTCAAAGCAATATCAAGAGGGTCATCATGGCAGACAACCAAAGCACACCAGTCACCCAAGAGGCAAAACATTTCCACACCCAAATTGGAGACGTGTAAACCACGCTCAGTGGTCCTATCATATCAATCCACAAATATGATGTTATAATTGGCTTGGATTGGATGAGAAAGACCAAACCTCACATTGACTGGAATAGTTCTACCCTCATCATACAACAAGGCAAGGTGTATCACCATGTTTACCCAACCCATATTGACACACTTATGAGAGACCACATGTTTGTAAAATCATAAAAACAGAGGAGGAGACTGACCCTAGCAAAATAAATTGGAACACCTGTATATATGAGATTATCCACTTTAAGAATACAGAGACCTGACGTGAAAAGGACCACATCCAAGACCAGATAGTTAACAAGTTCCCCTCTGTTTTCCAGGAAGCACTACCAGGGTTATCACCTGACTGTGGCATACAACACAAAATTGAGCTCAAAGAGAGTGTTCCTAGGGCACGGACTATCTACTGCCTCACACAACAAGAGGACAACTCCCTAAAAGCTTATCTTGAAAAAGCCCTCAATAAAGGACTCATAAGACCATCAAAATCACCTTTTGGTGCTGCTGTCTTCTTTGTAGCAAAAGAAAGACCAAGGACTCTGCCTTGTCACAGACTACAGAGCGCTCAATGAGGTCATAATTAAGAATAGGTATCCCCTGCCCCTGATTGACAACCTTTTTGACGCCCTGGGGGGTCCCAAATCTTTAAAAAGATTGATCTGACAGCAGGCTATCACCAAATTTGAGTAAAGCCTGAAGACATCCCAAAGATTGCCTTCAGAACTAAGTACAAATCCTTTGAATGTGTTGTTTTCAATTTTGGGATGACCAATGCCCCCAGTACCTTTGTGGCCTTCATGAATGAGGTCTTCAAAGAGCACATTAGAAAATGAGCAATTATCTACCTGGACAGCATCATATCTACAGCCCAAACTTGAAGCAATACTGGGAATACGTCTGCCTGGTCCTCTGCACCCTTGAAGAAAACCAACTAATTGCAAAACCATCAAAGTGAAAGTTCTTTTTAGCTGAACTTACATTTCTTGATCACATTATCAGTAAGGACAGAATCAAACCAGATCCAGACAAGATACATGCCATAACTAAAATACCAGATCTAAGAAATAAGATTGAACTCTACATCTTTCTTGGAATGGTGGCCTATGTAAGAAGGTTCATCCCTGACTGGGGTGCCCTAACAGCTCCCTGTCTGCCATTATGGGAAAACAACCAAGTTTGTCTAGATGCCACTGCAAGACCAGCATTTCTGTCAACTAAAGGAATGTATGGGCACCACCCCTATCCTCCAATACCTGAATTGTGAAGGAATATATGAGTTAGAAACCAACACATCTGACTACGCCATAGGAGGGGTACTCCATATCCAAACAGCAGAAAATGACTTCCTCCTCTTGGCGTACAAGTCAAGAAAACTATCCAACAGAAAATAAAGATATCCCATACACAATAAAGAGTTGGTAGCCATCATACATTGTCTCATGAAATATCAATGTTATCTAGAAGGGGCCCAAATGTTCAAAGTACTCACCAACCACAAATTTTTAATATTCTTCAAAACACAACAACACTTGTCAAGAAGGCAAGCCAAGTGGATGAGTCTTATAAAGAGATACCCAATGCAAATCAAATATAATACATGCAAGAAAATTCTTACCGCAGACAACTTATCAAGGCTATACAGTAAACATATTTTATGCATTGATGGGGACCCTGATTGGCCCATGTTAATCATGGGGAATCTCCACAAAGGGTTTCCACCTGGTAACCCCAATGGAAATCCAAGAGAAAGTCCTCAAGAACAAACATCTGTTCAAAAACGTATATGGCACACTGCACTAAATTCTTCCAAGTGGTGACACTGTACCTTACGTCTCATCAACGCAAAAGATTGACACAATCCTCCAGTATTAAAGAGACCTGGGACACACACGTAGAAGGAACTTGCATGAGTATCTCAAAACACACTACTGGTGGCCCAACATGTTAGATGATATCAAGGAAGTACTGGAGCAATGCAAAGTCTGTGAGCAGTACACCCAAACTAAGACACTACCCAAATCAGTTATACCAGCATCCATCACATAATCCTTCAAGGTGTGGTCACTGGACATTGTGGGACCAATGGCTGGCAAGAATAAGGGCAAAAAGTACATCATAACAGCTATCAACCATGAACCAGATGTCCTGTGGCCAGGCTACAAAAGAACACAATGGCAATGATATAAGACAACTTATTGGGAAAGAAATCATAGCCAAGTTTGGAAAACCTGACCTCCTGATCACAGACGGAGGCAACAAACTTAAGGCCATTGACACCAATATTTACCTTGCCAAAAACGAAATAAAATATATCATTACTAGCCTGTACCACCCACAAGCAAATGGACAAGTAGAACAACTAAAGGCTCATTAGTGGAAGCCCTCAGTAAGTTATCTGCTAACAATCCAAATGCCTGGGGTGACATGCTACCAACAGTACTCATGGTATGTAGAACTTGAGTCAATTGCAATACAGGCAAAATCCCATATAAACTTGTCTATGGGCAGAAGCCCGCTCTTGTTAGTACTACCGCAGGACCACAGTTACCTATATCCAAGAAGGTGCCAGATGACAGTGACCCCAACGCACACTGTTCCAGAAAAGACCAAGCATATATGGAGCAGAAAAGGATCAAAAGAGAGGCAGCTCCTTTGTAACAAGCAAGATTCCAGGTTGGGGACAAAAAATGGGTTATCAATCATGACCAACATAAGTTGGATCCAGGGCTACGTGGACCAGGCATTGTCATGGAAGTCAAGCCCAACAACATCTACCTTGTCAAAGGAATTGGCGCAAGAACCAAACTTAAATGTATGTACCATGAATGGCTCTGCCTATGCAAAGCAAGAAAAGCCCAATGAAACTCCAGACTCCCTGTCCCCAACGCCAAACTGGATCAGTACCAAGCACATGTTCCTGACACTCTCAAAAAGATTCCCAAGGCTCTGCCTTCCAGCACCCCAGGGGGAGATGCTGAAACATATTTGATTACTACCTCTTGGGGAATTAACACCCCAAGTAGTTCACTAAATGAGTCACCAAATGGCTCACCAACTGATCATTAAGTCAGTGGCATCACTATAATTCAACCATCTATTACAGGGATCAAACATCCAGATCCTAAAAGGAACACAACTTGAATAAGCCTTGTGACTTAAGAGGAACATTACTCAGATAAGCCCCATGACCTCCATGATGTACATAGACAGTATGTGTCTTTCCATGATACTATATATTAACCTATATTCATACCCAATAAAGTATCATTCTCTTCTTAATTTTCCCTTTTATCTTGTTTATTATACTTCCCAGAAGTATATACTTGACAATAGGGTTTTATATAGTACCATTAGAAGCTGCATACTTTCAATGTACACCATGGAAGTCATGAGGCTTATCTGAGTAATGTTCTTCTTAAGCCACAAGGCTTATTCAAGTTGTGTTCTGCTTAAGGTCTGGATTTTTTGATCCCTGTAATAGATGACCAAATGATAGTAGTGCCACTGGCTTAATGATTAGTTGGTGAGCTATTCAGTGACTTATTTGGTGAACTACTTAGGGCATTAACTCCCCAAGAGGGAGTAATCAAAGATGTTGCAACATCCCCCCTGGGGTGCTGGAAGGTGGAACCTTGAGAATTTTCTTGATAGTGTTGGGAATACAGGCTTGGTATTGATCTAGTTTGGCATTGGGAATAGGCAGTCTGGAGTTGCGTTGGGCTGCTCTTGCTTTACACAGGTGGAGTTGGTTGTGGTGAATGCGCTTTAATTCAGTTTGAGTTCCAATTCCTTTGATGAGATAAATGTTGTTGGGTCTGACCTCCATGACAATGCCTGGTCCACGTAACCCTGGATCCAACTTATGCTGATTGTGGTTGACAACCCAGATTTTGTCCCCAACTTGTAATCTTTCTTGTTGTAGTGGGATTGCCTCTTGCTTGATCTTTTTATGTTCCATGTATTTCTGGTCTTTCCTAGAACACTGTAGGTTGGGATTACTGTCATCTGGTACCTTTTTTGGCAGAGGTAATTGTGATCCAGTGGTTGTAATAATAAGGGCAGGCTTTTTCCTGTAGATAAGTTCATAAAGCTTTTTCATGTGTTGCAATTGACTTGTGTTATGCACACCATGAGTGCTGTTGGTAGCATGTTATACCAGGATTTTGGATTGTTAGCAGATAACTTACTGAGGGCTTCCACTAGTGAGCTGTTTAGTTGTTCTACTTGTCCATTTGCTTGTGGGTAGTACAGGCTGGCTTTGATGTGTCTTATTCCGTTCTTAGCAAGATATATGTTTGTGTTAATGGCCTTGAGTTTGGTGCCTCCGTCTGTGATCAGGAGGTTGGGTTTTCCAAACTTGGCTATGGTTTTTTACCAATAAATTATCTCATATAATTGCCTTTGTGTTCTTTTGTGGCTTGTGCCACAGGCCATCTGGTTGCATAGTTGATAGCTGTTATGATGTAATTTTTGCCTTTGTTAGAGCCAGACATTGGTCCCACAATATCCAGTGGCCAAACCTTGAAGGGTTGTATGATGGATACTGGTATAAACAATTTGGGTGGTCCTTGGTTTGGGTGTACTGCTCACAGACTTTGCATTGCTCCAGTACTTCCTTGATATCATCTAACATGTTGGGCCACCAGTAGTGTGTTTTGAGATATTCATGCAAGTTCCTGCTACAGGTGTGTCACAGGTCTCTGTGATACCAAAGGATTGTTTCAATCTTTTGCGTTGATGGGACGTAAGGTACAGTGTCACCATTTGAGAGTATTTAGTGTAACGTGCCATATACATTTTCAAACAGATGTTTGTTCTTAAGGATCTTCTCTTGGATGTCCATTGGTGTTACAGGTGGGAACCCTTCTGTCATGAATCACTTCCCTGACAACAGTTATCCAATAGATGAAGGCCTCTTCCAACTTCCAAATTTGGATGATCTGGGTCACTGCCACTCAATTAATTGTCAATTAATTGCTCTTATGCATCATAGCAATGCAGATGCAAGTAAAACTTGCAAGAAAATCAGTACTATAGTGCATCTAAAAATAGCCTGCATCATGATTCCTGCCACTGCATGTGAATCATTACACTTGGGTTTCAAACTCATTAAGTCTGTACTCCCAATTCCACCCCCTAGTATAAGAACTCCCATACCAATCCCAAGTTAATTGTTCAATTTTTTCATTTATTTCTACAATAAAGCAATCTTTCACTATTATTTAATTGAGCGTTTAATAGTTTCAGGGACCCACTTGAGGGGGAACAAGTTCCCAATCTGGTGATCCAAGGCCCCTATGTTAAGTCCTGCTATGACCAAACCAATGGGAACTGTGACCATAGCAAGGTGGCCAAAGTGGCCCAGATAGGCAAACTTACCCATCATAAAGCTAAAACTACCCAGCAGATAGTATCCTACCACATAACTCAACAGGTAGAATGATGTGTTGGGCCTAAACAACAAAGGTTCAACTGGAGGAGGAGGATTGGTAGTGCAATTATAATGGAACTTTCTTTCCCAGTGGCCTGAGGGGTATTTGAACCACCCATTGGCCAAGGAATTCTTCTGGTGGGAATCACCAGGGGAGGAGTTGTGCCAGTTGGTGGTGGGAGTGGGATTTTCAAGGCCCAATACCATTGTAATCAAAAGAACTAGAAACCAGAACAGGAATTGGCCTCCTTTCATGGCTTCAAAAGGAGGGAGCAGAGATAAGTATAGTCAGGATTTTTAGAATAGAAGGAATAGATGTCAAAACAGCAGGCTCAACCTGCCAACAAGGTTCTGAGTAAGCAGGTTTGTGACCCACAATCCAATTATCCAGTCACTCAAAGCCAGACTAGGAAGTCAACTCAAATTACCAAATACAGCAACATGAACAGATGATGATCTCTTACGGTGGATACCTTGTTTTGGCGCTTGACTCATTATCAGGATCAAGACACCCCCTTCACCATCCCACTGTGTGATCAACACTATCATGTTCCTGTTATCCACAATTCACAATGACTATATAATACCTATCTCCCAATAAAGATTATTATCTAGTTTCTAAATTATTTTTCCCCTTGTAACTCTTCTAAAACAGCACATTTACAACATTGGTAGCAGAAGTAGGGTTTCCATCCTACTTTATTCTCCAAAATTCTTCTTGTTGCCTGTACTTGCTGCAGCCAACAAATCCTTGATAGAATCATGTCTGGCCTCCCAGTGAACTGGACACCGTACACACCTGGCACTGAGATACCTGATGGGTTTGTCCTCTACCAGAACATGGTGATACCACTTCCTGCATTCAATGCCCTGTCTTCTCAAGGATTCTTTCAGGCACACTCTGCCATGCTCTGTGCAACTGATGAAAATACCATGCCAGCCTATGTAGTCCAAAGACTTTGAAGCACTGCCCTAGAATCTTTTTCCGGGGCCAATGACAACAATGCCGCTGCATGGATCCAGTTGGCCCAAAGAAAACTGGCCCAGATGAAATTTCCACAAAAGTTCTGGATTGCAGAGATCTCCATCCAACTGACTCATGACTCTGGCACCTGGTGCAACAAGTGGCATGAGGAACACATCAAGAAAGACTGGGATATGTTCAAACAGGACTTCTTGGCAAGGTTTGTCCTTAAGGACACTAAATTCATGATCATACACCAAGTAAAGAATTTATCCCAGAAAGGCACTGTGAAAGAGCTTACCTATGCCTACAAAGAACTCTGCCTATGCACACCCTCTGAAATGGCTTTTATACACCCCAGCCATACTTCTCATGTACTACAAGGCCCTCAAGTTGCACGTAATGAGACACATGAACCTGGAACAAGTGACCAATTTACAGAGCCTATATTGCAAAGCAGAGAAGGCAGAACAAACGTCCAACGCTCTCCACAAGGCACAAACTGGGAAACAAGAAAGACCTAAAGACTCTCAATCAGCTGGCTGTTCCAGTTGACCACCCCCTGGAAGCAACAGCAATAATGCAAACCATAAGCCCACAGGCTCAAATGGACATGGAAACAGGAATAATGGTCAGTCAAACTGTACCCATTTCCGCATCACAGCAACACAGGGCAACCAGGACAAGGAAAAAGCCCAGAGAGAGCATTAAGCAAGCCAAGCTCTCCCTGCACAACTCCTGACTTGCCCAACAATGAGAACCGCCCCAAGGACGTGGACCATTGTCCAATGATCCAAGTGCCCTTGGAGGACCTGGTCCTCTACACCATTGCCAGACACCCCAGTAAACTGATGTCTTACTCTTTCCACTTTTGCAGTTACGCAGGCTCAGCACTCCTGGACTCAGGCGCAGATCAAACCTTAGTCAACAGCAGCTTCATGGACAAGTTCAAGTTAACCACTAATCCTTTGCGGATTAAAAATGTGGTTTTAGCTGATGAACACCACATTGCCGTGACAAGGGAGACCAACCCTTTCTCTGTCATGCTTGAGAATCTCCACTCCACCATCCAAGGCCCCGTCATTGAATTTCCAAAGCTTGACATGATACTGAGTCTGGACTGGTTGCAAAGGAACAATCCCCACATAGACTGGGCAACCTTGGTATTGACCATCAAGCGTGAAGGTATCAATCACCAGATCTACCCTGACTCAGTGGACCAACTCCTATGCAACCACGTCTTTGTGCGCATCACAGAGACCCTGGACAAAAAGAAAAACATGAAGGCAATTGACTGGGATTCCTGCCAGTATAGGATCATACACTTCAAGGATCACCAGGATACCTCTACACCTCAGAATTGCAAAATTGTGGCCCGCCATCCAGAAATTTTCAAGGAAGCTCTACCTGGGTTGCCCCCTGAGAAACACATTGAACACTCCATCCAACTCAAATGGGCTGTACCCAAAGCACATCCTATCTATTGCCTGCCCCCAAATGAAGACAACACCTTACACGCCTACCTTAAGGAGGCCTTGGAGAAGGGACTTATCTGTCCCTCACAATCCCCCTTTGGAGCCGCCGTCTTCTTTGTGGCCAAAAAGGATGGCACCCTGCACCTGGTCACAGATTACTGAGCCCTAAATGAAGTTACCATCAAGAATTGTTGCCTACTACCACTCATTGATGACCTCTTTGATGCCCTGTGCGGCGCCACAGTCTTCTCCAAGATTGACCTAACCACAGGATGCAACCAGATCTGTATTAAAAAGGAAGATATCCCCAAGATGGCCTTCTGGACAAAGTATGGCTCATCAAATGTGTGGTACTTAATTTTGGCAGGATTAATGCCCCTCAATCTTTGTGACCTTCATGAATAAGGTGTTTTCCCCCCATATAAGCAAACACACCTTGGTCTATCTGGACAATATTATTGTCTACAGTCCCTTGGTGAAGCAACACCACAAGGACCTGAAAGCAGTCTTTGCTACCCTGGCATAACACAAGCTGCTAGCCAAACCCTCCAAATGCCAGTTCTTCTGCAAACAATTACCCTTCCTTGGACACATTGTCTCAAAAGACGGTATCAAACCTGACAGTCAGAAGATACAGGCCATCTGCAAAATGCCACCACCCAAGCACAAGTTGTAACTCTGCATGTTCCTAGGAATGGTGGCCTACATACACCGCTTCATACCTGACTGCAGCGTCTTGACTGCCCCTCTATCCGCTATAACTGGCGCCAAATCCAAGTTTGTATGGACCCACCAACGCAATCTCTGTTTCAGACGTCTCAAGGAGAAACTCAAAACAGCACCTATCCTACAGTACCCCAAACAAGATAGAGAATACCAGATGGAAACAGATGCCTCAGATGCATCCATTGGGGGTATTAAAAATCAAAACAATAGTGGTGACTTCCTACCTGTACCCTATAAATTGCAAAAATTGACAGACAGCAAGCGCCAATACCCTATCCACAACAAGGAGTTGTTAGCCATTGAACACTACCTAGTCAAATGGAGTTGTTATCTAGAGCAACAGGAGGAATTCACAGCATTGACCAACCACAAGTCACTCATATATTTCAAAGCCCAAGCAAATATGTCTTATTGCCAAGCTTGCTGGATGGAACTCTTAGAGAGATTCAATATGCTCATACAGTACAAACCTGGTCCAGAACTTGCCATGGCAGACACAATATTGCGCCTGTACATCTGGGCTACATGAGGGGAAAATGGGCTTGACCCAACTGGCCTCTCCTGGTACTTTGGACAAAAGATAAAGGGTTTCCCCCTGGCACCACAGACGTAACAAAGGAAACAGTTATTAAGAATAAACACCTATTTTCAGATGTGTACAGGACCTTATATCAAAAAATGTCTGATGGGACCACCATCCCATATGTTCCCACCCACCAGTGAGTGGACACCATCCTCTGTTACCATAGTGATCTAGGACACACAAAGAGTTGTAACCTCTACAAATTCCTCAAACATAAGGCATGGTGGCCAACCCTGTATTGGGATGTCTAAGAAGTCTTAGAACAATGCAAAGTATGCAAAAAGTTTGCAAGAAGTGATACATCACCTAAGTCAGTACTGCCTATCTGCACACAACTACCCTTCAAAGTATTGGCTCTTGACATTGTAGGCCCCATTCCAGGAAAACACAACAAAAAAATATCATTACAGCAATAGATTTTGCCATCCGTTGGCCAGTGGCCCAAGCAGTGAAAACACACACCAGTAATGATATACGTCAATCATAGGAAAGGAAATAATCAGCAAGTTCAGAAAGCCAGAACTCCTGATAACCAATGGAGGCAAGAAATTGACCTATGAAGATACCAACATATACCTCACAAAGAACAGGGTCAAGCACACAGTAACAACACCCTATCACCCTCAGGCTAATGGACGTGTGGAACAACTAAATGGCAGCCTTGTGCAAGCCTTAGCCAAACTCACTGCCAGGAGACCTGAGGACTAGTATAGACAATTATCAACTGCATTACTTGTAGGCAGAACTTGTGTGAACAGATCCACCAGGAAAAGCCTGTTTGAGTTGGTATGCAGCACACAGCCCAATATCATTCAGGCATTATCAGGACCCAGGCTGGAAATCCCAAGCCAGGTCCCCCCTTGTTCAGATCCCAAGGTCTTAGCAGCCAACAGTGATCAAACAGAGAAAGAAAACAAGCATCTAGAGAAGACATTTGTCCCCATCCAGAATAGACATGAAGTTGGTGACAAAGTTTGGGTCATGAATGTTGATAAACGCAAACTACAACCCAAGAAAGTAGGCCCAGTAATCATTCTAAAGATAAAAAATAACACTTACCTTGTGCAATGACTTGGGAAGCGCAAACAAGACAAGACCCTACACCATGATTGCCTGAGACCCTGCAAAGCAAGACAAAAACAATGTGAAACCTCCCTGCCCACCACCAAACAACAGCTGGTGCAATATGGCGCCTGGGCTCCTGACAGCCTCACTGACAACCTGCCCCCAGAGGAGGCCAACCTTCAGTCAGGGGATATCAAAACAGCAGGCTCAACCCACCAGCAAGGTTCCAAGTAAGCAGGTTTGTGACCCGCAATCTGCTTATTCAGTCACTCAAAGCCAGACTAGGAAGTCAACTTGAATTACCAAATCCAACAACATCAACAGATGATGATCCCTTACAGTGGATACCTTGTTTTGGCGCTTGAGCCATTACCAGGATCAGGCCACCCCTTCACCATCCCACCATGAGATCAACACTATCATGTTTCTGCTATCCACAATTCACAATGACTATATAATACCTATCTCCCAATAAAGATTATTATCTAGTTTCTAAATATTTTTCCCCTTGTAACTCTGATAAAACAGCACAGTTCAGACATAGCTTTATTGTTGGAAAAAGTAAAATGATAAGAAATGCTCACTTAAATACCCTAAAATAGAGGCTGGAAAATTTAAGTGGCTATTAGGGAATAAGAGTGATTCACATGAATTTATGAGTCAAAATAATACCTTTTTCATGTGTTGGTAAAGTTGAAGCTTGATAAAAGACATAAGAACATAATGTCACCAGAGGAACCAGGAATAAGCCACAAGGTTAATCATAATTAAGCGGCTTATTTGCAGAGTACCTGTGACGGTCCACATGTTTGGTGGTTTGCAGACGGGGCTAATGTTGGCCAAGCAAAAGTTTGGTTGTTTGTTTCAGGTAGAGGCCTAGTAGGTAACATAGGACTACTAGGGTAAGTAAGGCCTGGCTGGTAGGTAACAAAGGACTACCAGAGGCAGATGCTGCCTCCACCCAGCAGAAGATATTGGCTGCTTTGGGATATAGTTCTTTACCTAGAAGGGAACTGTGGCTGCAGAAGGGTGAAGACTGAGATAGCAAGCAGGGAACTTTGTCTGTATGGGGGTAGAAGGTTTTGGACCCCTGGCGGGTAACATGGGCTGCCAGGGAGGGGAAGAGCTCTGAGGGCTCTACATACCCTGATACACTTACGGGAGATCTGTGAGCAAGCATCCTACCTAACAGACTGGTAGGGTGTCCTTATTTATGCCCCCATGGGAGCTTTGGGGGAGAACCCAAAGTGAGCATTGGAGGGTATAGATTTGCTTGGGGGTGTCATCAAGGCAGTTTGCTTGGGGAAGTAGCTACAGAGCTTGGTGAGATCAGGCCTCTGGGAAGTAGAGCTTATTACTCTGCAACTGAAAGCCTAGAATTAATAATCTGGGTGAGTAAAGACAACACATAGACATTTATCTATGATTGAATGGCCTAAGTGGAGTGCCACTTGCGAGGGCCCAGTCAAACGCCAGTTCAATATAGACTCATGCCTGGGTCTACAAGTTCTGGTAATAGGGACTGAGATAAAGAACCAAGTTGGTTCACAGAATCAGCAGAGAAGACTAGTAAGAAGGACTGTTTGATCACAGTGAAGACTAGTTGAGGGACTGTTGGTTCATATTGAAGTTTGGAACTAAAATGGTTCATTGTGCAGGTGGAATCAAGATGGTTCCTAGTGAGGATAAGTTGAAGGGCTCAGAAATCATGATGCAGGAGTAGCTGGTCATGATAAAGGAGTAGCCAGAGGACTGATGAGCTTTTTGGAGCCTGAAATAGGCTGTTTGTTGACTGAGATGAACTGATTGCTGTTTAAGCTGAAGAGCTGGAATATGAGCTGGCTGAAGGATCCAAAGATGATGGTGAAGAACTGGTGGTCTGGAGAAATGAGTCAAGATTTTGCCAAATTGATTTGCCAAAGTGGGAAGATGTAGAATATTTTGCCTTGGTTTAGTGTTAAAATCAAGAAGGAATGTGGATAGAAGTGTGGGTAAGATGTTTATTTATTAAGTTCCTAGGATAGACAAAGGTATGTTGCTATGAGAGCAGGATACAAAGTTGTTTTGGTGGGGCATTTTCCTTGGATTTTACTATATTTGTAAATATATGGGGAAAAGGTTAAAGAGGTCCAAAAAGAACAGTTTAAATAGTATTCTACTGTTTAAATGGGTTTAGGTTGAATGAAGGGAAGACTGGTGCCAGAATAATAGACCGGTTAACACTTTGGTGCACAAAGAGTTGTTGCTTTGAGCGGTTTGAGCTGTGGAAATTATTTTCCTGGTTGGATCCCAGTGGAACTTTAGAAATGGTCTATTTCTGCGCTTTGCATTCATTGGTTGAGTTTTGGCAGGTTTCCTGATGAAAATGATTGGTTGGAAGCCAAAAGCTTAAAGTATAAGCAAGGAAATAGTAAATTAATACTTTAAGCTTTTGAGAAAGTAAGTATGTAAGCTTAAGTTATTATAGAAAAAAGTGAGTGGCAATGTTTTAAGATTATGAAGAAAGCCATTTTGAAGGCAGAACCGTTGGGAAAAGGACACTATAAAAAGGTGGCTGGCTAGAAAGTTACAGGGTCTTTGGAAGGTCTTTCCAGGTCTTTGATAGGGTCTTTCTGAGGCCTTTTGAGTTTCTGCCAAGAGGTTTTTGGAAGCCTTTTGATCACCAGCAGAAGCTTGGTTGTACTTATACAAGTGGAATAACAAGGCTACTGGAGCTATAAAGAGAGCTGAAGCCCACAATAACAGAGCAGGAGTCCAAGAATAAGAAGCTGGATCCTAAGCACAGCGCCAGAATCCAAGTTTAAGGTGCAGGAGTCCAAGTCTAAGGACCAGAAGTCCAAGACTAAGGTGCAGGAGTCCAAGACCAAGTACAAGGAGTCCAAGATATTGTTGGAGGACTCCAAGTATTGGCAAATCCATATTGTTTCCTTGACCCCCGGGCCATATACCAGAATGTTTCTAAGGGGATCTTCCTTCTGAGAGTGAATAAAAGCCCATTTTGACCCCTATACATATTTCTGAGATACATTTTCCCTTACTAGAGAATGACAACCCCTTCCAGCTGGTCCCTGGCTACAATCAAGGACACACTTTTGGGACTGGTGAACAGGAACCCCATAGTATCAATGAACATCAAGTACATAGCTTGATCCAAAGTTAAGTAAAGAAGTTTCCAAAGCATCAGGCACAGTTTGCTCAGCCAATTAGAAGCACAGCGGTAAGTGACATTGCTTAATAACCTATTAACCTTTTCAAAGTTGTTTTTGAGTTCAAGAGTAAAAAAACAATTTTTTTAAAAATAAATAGGTAATTTATGAACACTGATTGAGTTTTGACTAACGTTAACCTGGATATTACGGGTTTGGGTTCAATCCCCGTCTGGTACAACATCAGAGTTACAATTGGAGTCTAAAACTTGGTTGCTGGTTTCTTTTGCCTTGGTGTTTTTTTCAAAGATCCCCATATAATTGATGTAGTCAGGGAAAGAATTACTGAAACTGTCCTCCCCAGGAAGGCCCTTCCCTTCCAGAGTACTCTTATAATGGGAGAGGACTTCCTGTGTGTTCTCCAAGTTTTCTTCTGGTTCCCAGGAGTTGGATTCTACATCATAGCCCTTCAACTTTACCAATTATTGATGTTTGCCTCAAGAGGTGCGGTAATTGAGGATTTCTTCTACTTCCCACTCAGTAGTATGGTTTAGGATGACAGGGGGAAGGTCCTTATGGTTCATGTCAAATGAGGAACCCTTGAATTTAGTCAAGAGACTGATGTGAAATATGTCATTGGCAGAGGAGCCTTCAGGGAGTTTGAGTTGGAAGTTAACATCAGAGCAACGCTCAATGACCAATAAGGGTCTAATCTTCTTGGGACCTAGATTTCAATCCGGAATGTCAAGTCTAAGGTTATTTGCATTGAGGAACACATAGTCTCCCACTTGGATGTCTTTAGGAGTTCTTTGATGTTTATCATCTTGGATCTTGTACTGAAGAATGGACTTCTCCAGTTGGTCTTGAGGAACTGATGATTCTTGAGTAACAAGGAAGCCCATTGGTGCTCAGAAGGAATAGTGTCTTTGGTTGGAGGATCAGGAAGGTCTTCAGGATTATAGCCATACTTGACAAATAAAGGAGATACTCCAATAGAATCATGCTGGTTGGTGTTGTAACATAGTTGGGCAAGAGGGAGTAGGGATACCTAATTGTCCTGTTGCAAGTTTACATAATTCCTGAGGAAGCCTTCCAGCACTTGGTTTACTCTTTCTGTTTGTCTGTTGGTCTGAGGATGAAAGGAGGTAGACAAAAGAGTCTTAACCTGTAAGGCCTTCATTAGGAACTGCCAGAACTTGAGTGTGAATTTAGTACCTCAGTCTGAAATGATGTTGTTGGGAATACCATGATTTGCAATTACGTGTGTCAGGAGCATGTTGGCAGTAACTTCTGCAGTAGCGTGCTTGAAGGGAGTGAAGATTGCATACTTTGTTAAGCAATATACTACACAAAGATGCTGGTCATGTTATTGCTATTGGGAAGTTCCACCATAAAATCAATGGAGATGGAGTGCCAAGGGCGCAGAGGTATAGGCAGTGGTTTAAGTAGTCCTTGAGGTTTCATTGTGGAGGGTTTGTTGTGGCTGCACGGCACACATGTAGAGATGTATTGGGTGACTGATTTCAACATATTGGGCCACCAGTATTTTTGTTGGATTCTCTTGATTGTCTTACATATTCCCCCATGCCCTGTGAGAGGAGAATTGTGGAAGTTTTCCAAGATTTTTTGTTGGTGTTTGTTGGTTGGTACGTAGAGACTCCCATTCTTGAACCAAGATCTGTTGCTCAGCATAAGGCCAGTAGGAGTGTTCTCCTTGTCAAGGTGTTGGGATGTCATGATGTCCTGGTTCAAGGTGGATAGATAAGATAGGGTCATAATGTGGGAGAGGAACTGGTCTTCTGAGAGTATGGCATGTTTGTTGTGTTTCTCATAAGACTGGCTTGGGTCATCCAAATACTCTTGTCTACTTATGGTGTCTGGTACTACTTTCTGGTTTCATGGGGTGTAGCTGATCTTGAAGTCAAAAGCAAGTAGATTGATAGCCCATTGGGCCAGGAGTGGGCTAACCTTCCTCTTCTTAGTGAAGTAAAGAAGATTCTTGTAAAGTTACGCCTCCCCCTTAGTCCTCCACTTTAATTCCTGCCAAATGCTTGGGAATTTCTACCAAATTCTGTTTGAATATTTATCTAAAAGGTTACCAAAAAAGCCCAAGAAAAGCCATCAATTTAATAATTTGGAATTATTCAGAAGATGCCTCCACCTAACCCACCCAAGAGACACCTCTGGTTAAATATCATGTGCAAGAGCGGCTGGGAGCAGTGGTAATTGCATCCAAAGCATATTCTTGATATTAGTTGGTTCAGTTTTCCTTTTGACTATGTCCGTTCAAATTTTGTCAAGATCTTCCTGCCTCAAGAAATTTATTTGTATCCGCTCATATCATTTGTCAATTGGTTTGTGACATTTAATCTACCACCCTGATCCTACTCCATCCCTTAAATGAATGCAAGAGCTGTAAAAGACCTTGCTTCATCATTCTCTAATCTAATAAAGTTCAAAATTTGTTAGTAATTTTGGTCATTTGGTTTTATCTGTTGCTTTGCTGTGTTCAGTTGACTCCTTTCCCCCGTTAACCACCCAGGAATTGTTGGCAACAACCTTTTGGTTGTTGCTGAAACCGCGATTTTATTGTGGTCAAGAGCTTGGTTTAATTTCCTCTTAACCTGCTCCCCAATTCTCACAGTTCTTATGAATGGTTCTTATTAGAACTAGGAATTTACTTCCTTCCAAATAGTGACACCAGTGGTACAAGGATTTGATGATTACGTATAGTTCCTTTTCATACACGTGATAATTTCTCTCCCTGTGAAGCAGCTTGTAGGAGTAGAATGCCACAGGGTGGAGTTCACTATCCTCCCCAAGCTGCAGTAACACCCCTCCTAGGGCAAAGTCAGAAGCATCTGTGTCCAAAAAACTGGCGCTCAGGGTCTGGGCAAAGAAGGACAGGGGCAGAAGTGAACAGCCTCTTGAGGGTCTCAAACGCCTGGTCAGCTTCTGACGACCAGACAAAGGGAACCTTTTGGAGGTAAGGTGAGTGAGCGGGAGAGCAGTAGATGAGAAGTCCTTAATAAACTTGCGGCAGAAGTTTGCCAAGCCTAAGAAACCGCAAAGATTGGTGCACGTAGTAGGTCTAGGCCAGTCCAGGACAGCCTGTACCTTGGAAGGAGCAACCAAAAACCCACCTGGGTTAATTTTGTATCCTAGAAACTCAATTTTAGTGACAAAAAATTCACATTTCTTGAGCTTACAGAACAACCTGTTGTCAATGAGCAATCAGAGGACCTCTCATAGGTGTGTGGTGTGGGACTGCTTGTCCTGAGAATATACCAGAATGTTTCTAGGTAGACAACCACACAGACATCAAGTAGAGGGAAGAGTACCTCACTCATTAGGCCTTGAAAGGCTGCAGGGGCATTACTCAGGCCAAAAGGAATTACCAGGTATTCATAAAGCCCAAAGGGAGTGCAGACCACTGTCTTCCACTCATGGCCTTTGGCAATACATATCTGGTTATATGCACTGAAGAGGTCTAGCTTAGAAAACTCCTTGGTGTGAGTAAGTTGGTCAGTCAATGGCTCAGCAGATGGTAAGGGATTTTGGTTCTTAATGGCTATGGCGTTCAACTTGGTGAAGCCAACAACTGGTCTAAGGGTGCCGTCAGCTTTCCCTACAAAGAACATGGGTGACAAACATGGAGAATCAGAACGCCGCATAAATCCTTTGGCTAAGTTCTTTTCAAGGTACGCCTTCATTGCAGTACCTTGAGCTCGGTTCATGGTATATAGTTTCCCCCAGGTCAGGGAGGAGCCTGGTATCAAATCAATCTCAGATCAGATAGTATTCTCTTGGGGAGGGCGGAACAGAGTTCTTTGCTAAAAGC
Organism: Entomophthora muscae; assembly: GCA_014839935.2. Lineage (NCBI taxonomy): Eukaryota > Fungi > Entomophthoromycota > Entomophthoromycetes > Entomophthorales > Entomophthoraceae > Entomophthora > Entomophthora muscae. Next base: position 94,790 of record QTSX02000938.1, on the reverse strand, counting down.
CTCTCTCAAGTTATGGATTTCCTCTGGGATAGAGTCATATACTTGATCTCCCATAAGAAGTAGGGAGTTCAGGTAGGCCGTGAAATTCTCTGATATCTGATGGTAAGGTTTCTTGAGAGGCACTGTGGTAGGCTTCCCATGGGAATAAAGAGTGACTGAATTGGTATCCCAGTTGAACTACAACTTGGACTCTTGACACCAGGGGAATCCCAAGACTAAGGGGAAGGCCAGATTAGAAAGATTAGAGGTGGGTAGGCAGTATGAGTTGTTCCCTACTCAAGCTTGGAGAGGTTTGACAAGGCGTCCTACTTGGGCAGGTGTGTCTTTGACCAGTCTCACGGATGCTAGTCCTGATGTATTGAACCCTAAGGATGTCAAGAGGTCTTGGTCAATGAAGTTGCCCATTGCTCCTGTATCAATCAGGGCATAGCTTGCAGTAGTTCCAAATTTGTGGTCTAAAAAAACTGGCAAAAGAGTGTAAGACTGGGTTGAAGATTTATTGACATCTGTGGTTGAAAGAAGATGGCCTGAAGAGGTTTGTACCTTGGAAAGTGCCTGCAGTCCTTGGCTGAATGACCTGATTGTCCATATTAAAGGCACAGTCCTTCTTGGAATTGATGTTGTTTCTCTTTGGGGGCCAATTGGTAACCTCTCCCAGGTTTTGGGACTAATCCCTTAGGAACCTTGGCAGGGGAGGGTGAGCTTTGGGCAGGAGGCGTCTTGGTATTGTTCCAAGAGGGGAGCTGTTTAACCTTGGAGGACCATTTCAAGACTTCCTTGGTGAGTTTGGAGACCTTATCAAGCAATATTTGATGGGACAAGAAGATCTTGAGCTTGGGAGACAGCTTCTTCTAGAAAAGGTAGCAGGCTTCAGAATCAGTCATCCCAATTGCTCCCCAAGGCAAGAGAATTTGTCAACATAGTCTTTGGTGGCCATTCTGCCTTGGTATAAGTTTATTATGAGGGCTCCAAGTTCTTCTGTAGTTTTTGTAGGCACTACAGTGGACAACAAGGAATCACAGAAGGCTGGGTAGTTATCCAAGAGCTTCTCACCTCAGAGGGTGGCCTTGGCATACCAGATGCGTGTCTTACCTGTGAGTTTCTTGGCCACATGGTGTACCATTTGTGTGTTGGTCTGATATTGTGTGGGAGATGTTTCAAACAGTGACTGTGAAAAGGCCAAGAGAATGAGGATCTCATTTCCTTCATTGTTGTCTGGGGACACTGCCAAAATCTGGTTCAATACCACAGTCTGGTTTTGAACCTGTTGAGGTGCAGATGTGTTGGAGGCAACAGAGGTCTTGGTCTGCATGAAGAGTCAAACAAGATGATAGATGGTAAGGCTGACAATGTCGGTGATCAGGGTGACCGCCAGGCTCTTGATGATTGCGGTGTAAAGCAGGTGACTTGAAGGGGTTGATTATGAGCTTCTAAGTAAAAAGCCCAAAAGGGGTTCCAACAAACTGTCAGGGACCCACTTGAGGGGGAACAAGTTCCCAATATGGTGAGCCAAGGCCCCTATGTTAAGTCCTGCTATGACCAAACCAATGGGAACTGTGACTATAGCAAGGTGGCCAAAGTGTCCCAGATAGGCAAACCTTCCCATCAGGGAGCTAAAACAACCCAAAAGGTAATATCCTACCATGTACGTCAAAAGATAGAATGATGCATGGGGCCGTACCAATGAGGGTTCAGCAGGTGGAGGAGTAGAATGTCAACCGTAGGGGAACTTTCTTTCCCAGTGGCCTGAGGGGTAATTGAACCAGCCATTGGCCAAGGACTCCTTCTGGTGGGAATCATTGGGGGAGGAGTTGTGCCAGTTGGTGGTGGGAGTGGGATTTTCAAGGCCCAATACCACCATAATCAAAAGAAATAGAAACCAGAACAGGAACTGGCTTCCTTTCATGGCTTCAAAAAAGGGAGCAGAGATAAGTGTAGGCAAGATTTTTAGAGTAGAAGGAATAGCTTTATTGTTGGAACAAGTAAAAATGATACAAAATGCTCACTTAAATCCCCTAGAATGGAGGCTGGAACATTTAAGTGGCTATTGGGGAATAAGAGGGATTTACATGAATTTATGAGTCAAAATAATACCTTTTTCATGTGTTGGTAAAGTTAAAGCTTGATAAAAGACATAAGAACATAATGTCACCAGAGGAACCAGGAATAAGCCACAAGGTTAATCATAATTAAGTGGCTTATTTGCAGAGTATCAATGAACATCAAGTACAGAGCTTGATCCAAAGTTAAGTAAAGAAGTTTCCAAAGCGTCAGGCACAGTTTGCTCAGCCAATCAGAAGCGCAGCGGTAAGTGGTGTTGCTTAATAACCTATTAACCTTTCAAAGTTGGTTTTGAGTTTGAGAGCAAAACCAAATGATTGGGTTTAAAATAAATAGGTAATGTATGAACACTGGTTGAGTTTTGACTAACGTTAACCTGGATATTACGGGTTCAGGTTCAATCCCCGTCTGGTACAACATTAGAGTTACAATTGGAGTCTAAAACTTGGTTGCTGGTTTCTTTTGCCTTGGTGTTTTGTTCAAAGATCCCCATATAATTGATGTAGTCAGGGAAGGAATTCCTGACAAATAGTATCTCCTAGTTCAGATGATTGCAATCCCCTATTTGTGGTCTGTAGTCATCATCTGGCTCTCCTTGTTCCTGCCTTGTATCCTGTCTCAGGGGCCAGCTACCTTGTGCTTCCCTGGTCCTTGCCCAACCCCTACCCTACAGCTTGAAGAGCTATCTCCTGTTGTAGAGAGTAATGGACCCTTGTTTGATTCCCCAACTGTATTCTCCTCTATAAAGAGGGTCCCTTACAAAGCCTGCTTGTTTATTTGTGGAGATGGGGGGTTGATCTAGCTGCATCAGGTCCTTGGTTCAGGTTCAGGATGATCTCTGGGCATATTTGATCCTTGGGGCAGTGGTTTTCAGACCTGTTAGAGAAACAAAAAGTCTCAGCCTAAAAGCGGAATCAAAGTGGATCTGAATCTGTTGTAAGTTAATATAAATTCCTTGGTTTTTTATTTCTTTTCAGACTGAGTTGTTTTTGTTTTTAGACTGAGATTCTTTGTTTATCTCAACAGGGTTGAAAATTACTGTACTGGGGGAAGATATGTCGCATGATGGAGGATTTTTGGTGTTCAAAAGTATCAGTATCAGGGTATTTTTAACTTTGACTGTACAGTGGCTTTCAACTTTTTTTTTAAAAACAAGGTTGGTTGTGTTGATGAGGAAACTATCTGCATCAATGCAGAAAGTGTGGTGCCAACAGTGCAGCCTTTTTGTACCCTTGGTAGTATTTTAACCAATCTATAATTTTAACTCAACAAGGCACAAATCACGGATACAATGAGGCTGCACATTTGATACCACCTCTTAGCAGTTACACTTTGATACGATTGGTTTTATTAGTATGATTGAAAAATACTGAAACCATACATGTTAAAGCACTTGGCAAATACCATAGGAGGGATAGGCTAAGTGCGAGTACCTTGTAATTAAATCTATGCTCTAGGATCAAATACTTTTATTTTACAGACAAAACACACCTCAAAGCAACAGTTCTAGGCGCATACCGTGCAGAGAAAAGGCAAGGCTAAAACATTCCAAGTGGCAGATGTATACTTCTAGGACAGCCATAGAAGCAAGATCAAAAAGAGGCTAGATACTGGCTAGTGGGTCCTTTTCTAGGATGGATTGCATAGCCTTGGAAAGATTTAGAGGACAAACAAAGTCGAGATAAAGCTAGAAGAGTTAGCAAAAGCACAGCTTAGCTAATACCTCTTGAATGGGATAAAGCTTTGAGTTGAGTTTTTCCAGGAGTTCAGGGTCTTGGGTTCCAGGACAGAGCTCGGAGTACTCCTCAATGACCTGGAGTTGAATGTCAGCCGCCTAGAAGTTAGATGGCGCTGAAGAAGAGGCTACCTTCAAGCAAACTTTGATTTCTTTGCCGAGTTGGAAGAAATTAGGGGCAGTATCCAAAGTGTTGTTGTTTTCAGTGCATCCTTTTGCCTGGTTCAGAAGCTCAATTCGCCTTGCGAGTGTCAAGTCGTGGCTGAAAGTTAGAAGCAGAGCGGGTTAAGAATTTACTTGTCCTCGTCTAAAGCGTACTCAAAGAGATGCCGAGCAGCGGCACAGTACATACTCTTGGAAATGAAGTAGCAACACCGAGCCGACATCTTATCTGTAATTGGGCTCGTTGACAGATATTCGAGAAAGTAAATCGAACAAATCTGAAAGTGAGATACGCAACTGGTAGACATTGTTACCTCGTAGAGTAGGGTAGGCAGGTTGTTATTCAGGAACCAATCGTAGACAGCCTTGTGGAAACGTTTGTCGTTAACATTTTCCAGAAGATGCTTGAGTCCATGTAGTAGATCAACCTGCTCTATAACAATAAGTACGCCGAAGAAAACAAGATTACCTGGGCAAGTAAGAGGGCTAGACTGGAGGGCTTTGCGAACAGAATCCAATGGAATATTCACGAGGGTGTAGTAACTTTCCTAAATAGATTAATAAAAGCAGTGGCGCCTACTTACAGAATCGGGAGCAAGAGGAGGCAGCTTTGAAGCGTTGGAAGCGATCAAGTCAAGTGATCCTAGAAGTGAGAAAGAGATCAACGTTTAAAATACCCAATTGGAATCCTATTTCTTGGTAGTGGCGCAGAACATCTGTTATTTGGTTCAACGGAAGGGCATGCTTAAGGTTCATAAGGTGACTAAGAATTAGCCAAGTCTAAAGCAACAATTACTCCTGGGCATCCTTGAGAGACAAGAGCATTTTTTCCTTTGGCATTTTCTTAGCTTCCTTTAGCAGTTCAAACCCCTGCCAAGTTAGCAGCATTCCTTTGAGTCTTTACCTTGAGCATAGGCAGCTTGTCAAGGTTGCATAGATCTTTGCATTTCTCATTGAGGAAGTCATAGACAGATTGGGACTGTCTTGGGTCTGAAGTGAAGTAACTGTCCATCATCAACTTTGATAGCTCAAAGATAATCTCGAGGCTAGAAGGAGAGGTAATCAGAGTCTCGACTGTACACTCTAGTAAGGGATTCAGGAGAGCGGGGGGGAGCCTAAGAAGTCAGATGCAATTAAAGAAAAACTTACTTCTTTGTGATTGCATCAATGGGATACAACGAAAGGAGAAGCAAAAAGCCCAATGCTTGGCTGCTCAGCACCATCAAGGATCTAAGGAAATACAAGCTTCTTTGCTCGGCCTAGACGGTGAGACCTTGAAACTAAGAATCTTACCACAAGAGGATCTGTCAGGTCGTTCTCGTCAGGAAGGGTCTGGGGGGCTGATAGGGTGGGAATGCTGCGTTGTTAGATGAGAGCAATGCGCTTACTGAGAGCAGACAGATATCAATCTATCGAGAGCAGCCTTGGCATAGTTCAGCGCTTGGTCAGAGATGGCCAGCTCGTAGACTGTTGTCTTTTCAGAGCTACGCTGGTGAGAATTTATCTTGAATCCAATACCTCAAGGCTACAATGCGTGAATTCCATACTGGCGTCAGTAAACGACTGAAAAAAAGAAGGGCCCCAGCAAACCCATTGCTGTGAACAAGAGTCCTACTGTTTTGGATCGCAGGAGAGCCGGCCAATTCTCTGAAAGCGAGAATGAGCTTATCTTTGATGTACTGTGGTATGCAGTAATCCCCAGTAGTGTCTAGGCAAGTCAAACCATCCCTTTCAGGCAGAGCCAAAGGATATTCTGAGAGCAGAGCGAGGATCATTGAACAAGATTCGCTTGGTCCAAATCTAGAAGCTCAGCTAAGTTAGCACAATCCATACCTTCGCGCAAGATCACCGATGCTCCTAGAGGCAGCCATGGTTTTTGAAAAGTCTTTAAAAAGCTGATCAACTGGTCTCAATTTAATCAACTGAACCACCCCTAAACTTGTCAGACAAGACTAAAGTGTTTCGTACCCTCGCTGGTAATCAAGTTGAATTTCCTTGCTGGTGAGAAGTATTGGGAAACAACGTCATCAAGCCCAGGGAGATGGGCTGCTACTGCTTTAGTCACGTAACTTTGGGCTGTCAAGTCCTGCTCTTGAATATCCAACAAGAGCATCTCCACATTGAGGGTACGCGCCTGTATCGCAAGGTTATCCCTGGAAGCAGGAGTGCCTTCAATAAAAGTGGTTGAGATGGTGCTGGAATTGGCTCCCGACGGAGTAGCAGAAATCAGAATCCCTCGCTTGTACAGCGATGTAAGTCCCCGATTGCCGTTAAGGAGAAAAGAGGTATACGTGGAAGGGCGGACAAAGTCCAAAACTAGACCAGTTGCTTGGTTTGGGTTGGATTGCTTTGCACTTCGGTAGTATAAGCTTATGCCCGAGGCAACAATAATCACAAGACGCAAGGTGGATGAATCTGTTGCGGGGACAACATGCAGGTCCACAATAGGCGTCAACAGTGTTTCGTCGCGAAGTCCCAACTGTTTCTGCGCAGTTGACTTTCCGAGATTAGCCTCTCCGACCAGACCAAAGCAGTCGCCTCCCTTGCCCAGATTGATGATTTGGATTGTTGAATCAGCAGAAAGGGTGTAGAGGGTTTTTCTGTCTTCATCGATTTTCAAAGTAACGATCTCTTTGGCTGTAAGCTCACGTCAGAACTATTAAAGCTTTCCCTTTACCTGGCGAACTGGGCCATAACAAGGAGAGCGGAGAAAAAAACGACTTTGTACAATTGACGAGAGACATCTTTTTACTAAAAGGAAAGGTACCATCCGATAACTAGCTTTGCTCAGCAATAAGAAATAAAATTACTACCTGGTATTTGAGCTCCAATATAGCGCCTCGTTTGGACCCCATAAAGATTCTTCCGGTTTCACTTCCAATGATTTTGGTGATGCTGTAACCATTATTGCTCATCTTGTGTTCCGAAGTGTATAGGGAAACGGTTTCATCAACACTAACATCGAGGTGATAGAACTCGATTGCAGACGTGGTTGCAACAACCAAAATATACTTCATTGAAGGGAAAACATCTACATTCACTTTAAACAAAGCTCAGCGGCCTTCCTTACCTTTCCGTGCTTTTACCAAGCCAACGGACGTGATGACCCCGGCCAAGGTATCAAAGAAGTGAAACTTCCTAAGAGAATTAGTCGGCTGCTCTGGCTAGCAATAAAATTACTCGGTTTTGTAGTTCCACAAGTACACGGTATTCTTGTGAAAGTAGCAGGCTTGGTTGATGTATGGTAAAAAGAGGCATTGGGTAGTAAAGGAAGAATCTAGATCATCAATAAAGGAATGTTTTACACGGGGTACCTCGTGAAAGCTTTTCGATGCCCAAAGGGACTTTGGCTAGACTTAAAGCTTCGAAAGAAGATTCAGAAGCCAATATGGGCGGGTTTCCTTTGCCTAAAAGAGAATTGCATATTATTTACTGACCTCTTTTAAAACATACTTGCAAATAGCTAGTCATATCTTTTCCAAAATGAATTTTTTATAACTTTAAAACGATGTTATTGATCTACATGCTTATATATGCCAAGCCAGATTGACAAGAAAGAGAAAAATAAAACCCAATAACGCAATTCATATAAAGTTCTGTATTGAAAACCAAGTTTTGGAAGAGTTTGACGCAAGTAAATTTCCAAAATTATGCCCGATTCTTTATTTTAACAAAGCTGAACTTACTGTCGAAATACTCCTTCAGCTCATTCGCTTCAATCCCAGCAGGATGGAGCGGTTCAAATCACGGTGAACGCTGCTGATGTATCCCGGCCTCGTAGCACCTGTTGATCTGGGGGCGTTTTGCCCCAAGACACCTGCTTGGTTTATATTCAATGGGCTACCGGTTGCTGCCAACATCTAACCTAAGCCCGTCTTACTAAAAGCTAGCAAGTTTATGTATCCTAGGGTGCCTTCCATAATCCCCCTCGCCAGCCAAGTTTACAAATTTGATCCATCGAACCTGACTCGCTTCTCGAACCCAAACCTTCCGTCATGGCTTTAAAGGTTCGGCCAATTTCTAATAAATCTGCTACCCAACCCATAACAATCCACCTCGATTTCAAAAAAACCCCATTTCAAATGAGAACCTTCAAGCAGCAACAATCCCAGAAAACTATATCTCTGCCCATTACTCACTGTAAACAAAGCTGAAAGGTTCCCCACCAACTAAGCTCCATTTTTTTAAATAGAACCTTATTAGAGCTCTTTAAGAGCAGCGGTATAAAGGACTTTGGCCTTAGGGGAAGTGGGGATAGGAGGGTTAATTTAATGCTGCCACATCATCTATTGGATTGTCTGGCCGGTCCATGCTGGAAATCCAGCTATGGGCAAGGTCCAACAAATCATCATTGCATTATACCCGGGGCAACTTTTAATATTTTTGTTCTCATTGGATCCTCTGGCCAACCCATGCTGGAAAACTCCAACTGTGGGTAAGGTCCTTTGAAAGCATCAGCATAGATCCAGGGCTAGGTGACAGTCCCAGGAACTGGACCTGGGACCCCTGGGGCTGAGTTGTAATGCCTCAACCAGCCCTGGCACACCTGGCTCACTAACTCAGCCCTAGACAGTAAGCCTATTACTTATAGGAAGCAAAGCCAATAGCAACTGAAGTAAGCAGAGCTACCATCAACAAAGTTTACCAACTGATACAGCTTAACCAACCAGGTTTAAAATTATCCTTGCCATAACTGTGCCGCGCTAGCAGAGCTACCCAAAGGGGATACAGTTGGAGCAGATGATGCCTTTATTTTAGATGGAGGGATCTGATCACATCTAGGGTGGCATCTGGGTTAGTTGGATACCCCTACTCAAAGAACTGTGCTGGGTAAATGGTCAGTGTCCCATATGCAGAGGTACTCCGCCAGGATGGCTCTCATGACAGGCTCAGCTCATCTCAACTACAGGTTCTAGGCAGGCTAATTTGTGTCACGGCCCATACTAGAGTCTGGCTGGACTCCCACAGGGAGGCAGGCTGGGCCTGAAAGGCCATGTACACAATAGGCGCTATGCAGACCAGGTAGTTTAGAGCAGTGGCTAGGGGGCACCAACTCCCAGTATGGGGCACGACTTGGTTGGCCAGCCCCAATACTGTGATATAGACAAGCCCTAGCTTGCTAAAGTCCTGGGTGGGAGGCACATCAGGGAGAGGAGGGGCAGTTGTAATATCCTTCATTACTGGTGGCAGATCCAGGTGATGGGGATGGAAATACTCCAGGTCAAGGGTGCGGGGCGGTTTGGCAAGGACAACAGGAGTATGGCCGGGAGGATATAGGTATGCAAGTTTGTATTGAGTAGTGGATTCACAAATAGATGCAAAGAGAATAATTAAATTTGAGCAAAAATAGACAATTCCTGCAATAAGATAATAATTTCTAGGCATAAACTCGCTTTATTAAGATATCAACAGTGAGGAGGGCCTCTCCCCCTCACTACTTATACTTACTGAAGATTCTGTGGCCTTTTGTGCCACCAGAGAACTGATGGCATCATTTGGAGTTGGATTTATAATTTTAACCGGAATTTGCGTGCTTGGCCAAGAGGGTGAGATCTCATTGGCTGCTATAACATGAACCTTTTGAAATTTGCAGCATGGCAAGTTGCTACAGTTATTTTTAGCTCCCGCAATGAATTGATTGCCCGATTGCACGATCAAACAATCACACTCCTGATGTGCCATTTCCTGATAGGTAGGTGGCCCAAATTTGATAACAGGCTTGATGCCAGGGATTTGAGGCTTTTGTGCCTCTCAAATCCCAGGCCATTTGCTAGTCAAAAGGGGGGTATTTTGCCCTGGAAAGTGCTTTGTGGGGGTTTCCAAGATGCATGTTTAATCACCTCTAAGGAGGCCAGCTGACTGTCCAGGGCAATCTGGGCCCTGACATCATCCCCTACCATAGTCAAGCTTGCAGAGCACGACTCTTTACTCCAAGACTTATATTTCTTTAGTAGGATGGCAGCATTCTCCAGGTTGGATTCAGGTTCCCAAGTATTCTCTTCATAGGGGTATCCTTTCCATTTGACCAGGAAGTGAGGTTTTTGGTATCAGAGTTTGTGTCCCAGGATGGCTTCAACCTTGTGTTCCATGAAGCTTCCTATTTTGATGGGTGGGGGAGCTGTTCTCACTATCTGGTGCGGGAGAGAGGGTCCTTTCTTTTTTGATAACAGGGAGCGGTGGAATAAATTGTGAATCTTCCATCCAGGGGGCAGTTCTAGTCAGTATGCTACAGTACCAATGCGTTGTAAGACTTTGTAAGGACCTGTTTGTTGAGGGCTCAAGCTAGAGCAAGGGGCAGTGGTCTTGATGTTATTAGCGCTGAGATACACAAGGTCTCCTACTTCAATTGGGGGCCAGGGCTCTGTTTCTTGTCGGCAAAATCCTTGCATACTTGTACTGCTCTTCTCAGGTTCTTGGCACATTATTCTTGGCACGTGTGGATGTTGCTAACCCAGTCTTGTCTTTTGGGGTTGTCGGCTTCCTCTGTGGGGGGGCATCCCATGTGGAGTTGAATCAGTAGTTGGCTTTGAAGGGGGACATACCAGTAGAGCTGTGGTCTTGGTTGTTGTACACAAACTGAGCCATTGGTAAGTGGGTTACCCAATTGTTCTGTTCTGAGTTAACATAGCATTGTAAGTACTGTTTGAGGACCTGGTTCACTCTCTTGGTCTGTCCGTTGCTCTGGGGGTGATATGCAGTAGACACCAATCTTTTTATTCCCAAGTCCTTAAGGATTTGGGCCCAAAACTTAGAGGTGAATTGTGGGCCTCTGTCAGAGACCACTTCTTGTGGGAGTCCATGGTTCATGAATACTTGATTACAAAATAGAGTGGCGGTTTCCTTTGCGGTTACTTTGGTTGTTGTTAGAATGAAGTAAGCCATCTTGGTGAAGCAATTGACAATTACAAGGATGGCGTTGAATCCTTTTGAATTGGGTAGCTCCACAATGTAGTCCATGGAAACTGACTTCCAAGGGCCTTCTGCAATCTGAAGGGGTTGTAGTAATCCTTCTGGCTTTCCTTGCTTAGGTTTGGTACATCTGCATGTCTTGCAACCACTGAGGTATCCTTCAATCTCTGGCTTCATCCTGGGCCACATGTAGGTTCTCTGAATCCCTTTGAGAGTCTTTGTATTTCCAGGGTGTCCTGACATGGGGGAGTTGTGGCATTCCTTCAGTATCTCTAATCGCATTGGGCCTTCTGGTACATAGGTGCGTCCATGTAGCTGCAGGGTGTTTCCATGTAGGGATTAACCATTTTGGTAGTATCAACTGTTGATATCTTTCTTTAAGTCTTCCATGATGGAGATGCAGTTCTGGTCTACAGTCTGAGCTAGATGGATTTCTTCTCTTCTACTGGCTAGCCCCAGGAATAGGAGCATTGGCTCAATCATGTTTGGGGACAGCAAGGATTTAGTATTGAATTTTTCAATCTCTTTGGCACTAGGAAAAAGGTCAACTCTTTGGCTTAAGGCATCTGGTACAATGTTGATCTTTACAGGCTTGTAGCTGATTGATAAGTTGTAATCTGCTAGGAATAAGGCCCATCTAGCTTGTCGCTGATTCAGTTGTCATGGTTTGAAGAAGTATGTCAGGTTCTTGTGATTGGTCATGATTCTCACAGGGTGGTTGGCGTCACACAAGTATCTTCTCCAATGTTTCAAGGACTGGATGATAGCAGCATCTCTTTATTGTAGATGGGGTAGTTCAACTCAGGCGGAGTGAACTTCCTTGAGTAGTAAGCTATAGGGTGCAGCTTACTATCATGTCCCTCCCAAAGCAACACCCCCCCAATGCAAAGTCAGAGGCGTTTGTTTCCACAATGAAGGGCTTATTGTAAACCGGCATTGCCAAGACGGGGGCAGAAACAAATGTGTTCTTTAGCAACTCAAAGGCTGGCTTGGCGGTATCATCCCACACAAAAGGGTGTTTCTTGGAGGTAAGGCAGGTCAAGGGCAAGCATATTGAAGAAAAATTTTGGACAAATTTCTGGCAGGAGTTTTCCAGGCCCAGGAAACTTCTGACCTCCTTGCAGTTCTTAGGTTCAGGCCATGATGTCACAGCCTCTATTTTATCAGGCGTCATTGCGAAACCTCCTTTCAGTACATTATACCCCAGGAGCTCTTTTTCTTCTTGGAAAAACTCACATTTCTGGAGCTTAAAAAAGAGTCTGTGTTCCTTGAAGTGTTGTAGGACAGCTTGAAGGTGTTCAACATGTTCCTCAGGTGTGCGACTGTAAATGAGGATGTTATCTAAGTAGGCTATGCAACACTGGTCCTTGAGTCCTCCCAAGACCACGTCCACCATAGTTTGAAAAGTACTGGGCGCATTGCACAGCCCAAACAGCATAACCAAGTATTCAAAAAGACCTTGCCTAGTCTTGAAGGCAGTTTTTCATTTGTTGCCAGGCCTGATCTGGATCTGGTTAAAGGCGTCCCTCAAATCAACCTTTGAGAAAACGTTGGCTCCTGAAAGCTGGTCTGAGAGGTCTTTGGCATTGGGTACAGGGTATCTGTTCTTCACTGTGATGCTGTTTAGGTCCTGGTAACTGACACAAGGACATAATTTGCCACCCTTCTTGTTAACAAACAATAGAGGGGACAAACAAGGAGATTTAGAGACGCGTATATATCTCTTCTTCAACATCTTGTCCAAGTACTCTCTTAAGGCTGCTTATTCCTTCATGTTACAACTATAGACAGATCCATGCTTAGGTTGGGTTCCAGGGAGGAGGTCAATGGCAGGTCAAACTGGCTATGTTTTGGCAAGGCAGTGGCTTCTTCTTTGGAGAAGACAGACTCCCAAGGCTTCAAACAGTTTGGGATCTCAGCCTTACAGTTTAATGGTGATGTTGTTTAACTCAGGGGTCTGCTAGGGGTTTAGGAAGGGGACCTCTAAGGTTTGGCTCTCATGAGTGACAGTCACTTGATGATTCTTATAGTCCAAGTTCAATTGGTGGTCAACCCACCATTTGAAACCTATCACTACAGGTTTTGGAAGCTTCCCTATGATGTGGAATCTGGTGGGCAGCAACCTCTTGTTTAACTTCAGGGAGACAAACTCTTCACATTTGTGGGACAGGTCTGTTGTCTTTTTACCCAAGGTTACCAGGTGGGAATTTCCCTGGATTGATACACCAAGTTTCTCAGCTAGGCTACGTTCCATGTAGTTGAGGGTTGCCCCACTGTCTAGGAGAGCTACAGTGTTCACCTCATGGTCATTATGACATAAGGTAGTGTAAATGATAGGATAAGATTGTGAAGCGTTATTTATTGCTGAGATGGTTGCTCCTTGGGTTCCATTGGAGTGGCTAGTGCAGTCCTTGGATAAATGGCCACTATGATGGCAATAGAAGCATAGTCCACTTCTGACGTGGCGTTGGTACTCTTCAGGGGTCATGTTCAAGCAGGGCCTACTTGTACCAGGGGTTTGATTGTTCCGGGGTTGGCCAGCGTGGTACCCTTGTGGTTGGCTGAAGTCTATGCCTCTGGCAATAGCCAGGAGCTTGTCTTTAGGAAGGTCAAATTGGTGGTGTCTCATTAGGCTGGCATGGTGTGTGTTCAGACTGTTTCTGAAATGCAAGCCTGATATGTTGTCAGGAATCTTGGCTGCATCCGCCAGGGGTAGGAATTGTTGTATATAGGTCTCCAGGCCGTCTCTTCCCTGGGTCAGGAGGATGAGCCCCATGTAGGCTTGGGTCTTGGCCCTAGCAGGGGTAGTTGCAGAGTTCATTCTCTCCAGGAATTGGTCGTAGGAAAGTATGAGGTCTGGGTCTTCCTCAAGGCAGGTCAAGAAGGTTTCTCTGGCATTGTCCTTCAGTTGGGCGGCCACCATCATAACTTTCTGGGTGTTGTCTCTGAAGCTCTTGGGGTGGGCGCAAAACAAGGCGTTTATCATGATCATTCCTTTCCTGAAACCAGCCAAGTCCAATTTTGGCAGGTCAGGAAAGGTTGTAGGGGCAGAAGTATTCTGGTTTGAGGTGGAGATGGTCACGGTCTTTGACTTGGGATGACTTGGCAACAATTTCTTCTTGGCATTTGTTTATTTCTTGTTTCTTGGTCAAATACTGTCTTAGGTAGTAAGCTGAGGTCATAAATAAAAGCATACAAGATGCCCCTATAATCAAAGAAGAATAGGGGCCCAGGGTTACTAGTTTAGATATGGTTTACATACTGTCACGGCCCATACTAGAGTCCGGCTGGACTTCCATAGGGGAGGCAGGCCGGGCCTGAAAGGCCATGTACATAATTGGCGCTATGCAGACCAGGTAGTTTAGAGCAGTGGCTAGTGGGTGCCAACTCCCAGTATGGGGCACAACTTGGTCAGCCAGCCCCAATACTGTGATATAGACAAACCCCAGCTTGCTAAAGTCCTGGGTGGGAGGCGTGTCAGGGAGAGGAGGGGCAGTTGGAATATCCTTCATTACAAGTGGCAGATCCAGGTGATGGGGATGAAAATACTCCAGGTCAAGGGCGCGGGGCAGTTTGGCAAGGACAACAGGAGTATGGCTGAGGGGATATGGGTATGCAAGTTTGTATTGAGTAGTGGATTCACAAATAGATGTAAAGAGAATAATTAAATTTGAGCAAAAATAGACAATTCCTGCAATAAGATAATAATTTCTAGGCATGAAATTGCTTTATTAAGATTTCAGCAGTGAGGAGGGCTTCTCCCCCTCACTATTTTTACTTACTGAAGATTCTGTGGCCTTTTGTGCCACCAGAGAACTGATGGCATCATTTGGAGTTGGATTTACAGTTTTAACTGGAATTTGTGTGCTTGGCCAAGAGGGTGAGATCTCATTGGCTGCTATAACATGAACCTTTTGAAATTTGCAGCATGGCAAGTTGCTACAGTTATTTTTAGCTCCCACAATGAATTTATTGCCTGATTACGCAATCAAACAATCACGCTCCCAATGTGCCATTTCCCAATAGGTAGGTGGCTCAAATTTGATAACAGGCTCAATTCCAGGGATTTGAGGCTTGTGTGCCTCTCAAATCCCGGGCCATTTGCTAGTCAAAAAGGGGGTATTTTGCCTTGGAAAGTGCTTTGTGGGGGTTTCCAAGCTGCATGTTTAATCACCTCTAAGGAGGCCGGCTGACTGTCCAGGGCAATCTGGGCCCTGAAAATTTGGGTCACAGTTCTCTCCTTTGGCTTGGAAGCTTTCTGGGGTCAATGTCAGGATACCAGGTATGGGGTGGTGTAGCAGGTGCAAGCGGGTCTGGAGGGGAAAGCCCACCATAATATTGGTCAACTTGATAATGTAATGGAGAGTGTGGCCTAAAATACACCAAGGACCAGAGGAGGAAACCATAGAGTCTACCATCCCTGTCAGAGTAAATGCATAATCCTCCAGGAATCTGGGTAGATGTAGTCTCATTGGTGACAACAGAATCTTGTAGGAAGTCAGGTCAGAAGGTGATGGAAGGGGTCATTGGTACAGTAGTTTCCAAACCTGCTGAGATAAAAGTATATTAGTCAGTTTAGACTGCATGAGCTCCGTCCAAAAACAAACTCAAAGTGGATCCAAATCTATTGCAATTTGATATAAGTTCCTCAATTTTTGATCACGTTTTTAGACTGAGTTAATGCATTCTAAACTGACTAAGGTACATTAATCTCAACAGGTTTGAAAACTGCTGTACTAGATACCAGGGTGGGTAGTTGAAATTATCCCTAAATAGTCTAGGTTGCAAGGTGTACCAGATGCCTTCACAGTTAACTTGCTATAGAGCTCTAGTTCAGGCCAAGGGGTCACCTGGAGGATGTTTTCTAGGTTAAAATTGGAATAATCCGGGTTAGATAGGTACTCAGTGCAATGCACAGGACCAAAGGGTGCACCAGAAGGACAGAATAACTTTGGCCAGGCATGTGCAGATTCTGCAGACAGGGTGGCAGGAGCAGTGTTGGAATGGTAAATAGCAAGAGCTGGGTAGGGTAAGATTGGGTTGAACCAAAGGTCCATCCCAACCTTATGATCAGAATGGGAATGAAGCTTTACCCCGGTTTGGCAGGGCATGCATAAAATCTCCCCAGACCCCAATTTTCTGGCAGGAGTCTGGACTTTAGGCTGCCTGGCACTGGAGATATGGGGCAGTAGGATGGCTTCAGGTCCAGACAGATGGTTATTGGAAGGGCTGGACAATAGTTGCAGGGAACCTCCTGTCTACGGCCCTTATTCCCAAGATCTAGTGGGCCAACTAGATCCATGCTAACCCCATTGCTAGGGACCAACCTATGATGACTCCTATCAGCAAGCTCTATTTTGGATGTAAAGTTACGCCTCCCCCTTAGGCCTCCACTTCAATTCCCATCAAATGCTTGAGGATCTCTACAAAATTGTGTTTGGATACTTATCCAAAAATTTACTGAAAAGCCCTCAAACTATTACTTGAGTAACTATTCTGAAGATGCCCCCACCTAACCGCCCAAGAGACACCCCTGGTTAAATATCATATGCAAGAGCAGCCGGGAGCAGTGGTATGTGCATCCAAAGCAGGCTCTGCAATTTCAGTTGAGTTGGGTTACCTTTTGATGCTGTCCATTTGAAATTTGTCCAGATTTCCCTACATCAAGAAATGCATCCATAACCCCTCATATCTTTGGCTGACCAGATTTGGGACATCCAGACTTCCACCCCAATTCCATCCCCTCCCATAAATGAATTCAAGAGCTGTAAAAGACCTTGCTTCATCATTCTCTAGTCTAATAAAGCTCAAAATTTGTCAGTAATTTTAGGCATTAGGATTTACCTGTTACTTTTGGGGTTCAGTTGATTCCTTCCCCTTTGGCCTCCCAGAAATTATTGATAACAACCTTTTGGTTGTTGCTGAAACCATGATTTATTTTATGGTCAAGATCAAGGCTCTATCTCTTATTAATTTGCCCACAATTATTACACTGGAGTTAGCCAAGATCCCCATTGGGCAAGCAGATGCTTCTGTGTGGGAGCGGGATTCAGGTGACGCACTATTTGCTTGGATCCTTAATGGCTTCAGAAAAGCTCCCTTAGCTTGTGAGCTCTTAATTAAACAACCCTCAGAATTGATCCCAGAATAATTATTGCAGCCAGGCGCCTGGCCATTTGGGCAGGAACCCAGGATGTAGGATATGAGGTCCCAGGTCTGATCCTTGATTATGGTATTACTTTATAACAATAAGAGAAATGTCATTCATGACAGTCAACCTGGCAGTTTTAACCCTCCCTCCTTTAAGGGAACAGTCTTCTCATAGGTTGGTAAATATGAAAGAAGGTAATCAGGTTCTTGGGCACCATGTTTGAAATGTTTCTCTTTAGAGGTGAGTAGGTTATGCACACTGCTGCAAGTGTGTATGGAAGGGTATCATGAGTGACAATTCCCCCTCTACTACTGTAGATTCAGAACCTTTTGGGAAAATGAGGGATTGTCAAATTCTTTTGCATGAACTCACCAATTTAATGGATTAATTTTCATCCCAGAAAAGCTTACCTTTTTACATAAAACAATAAAAAAATATTCCAGTAAGTTGGTGAGTTCATGCAAAATAATTTGACAATCTCACATTTTTCCCAACAGGCTCTGAATCTACAGTATGAACCAAGGGGCCAGATGGAGATCAAAGCCTGGCCTGCAGGCTACCAGCCCAGAAGGCCAGGCAGATAGCTACCTGTTGGTTTTTAACTGTAATCCAAAATCAAGGATTCAGATTTTATCACCCCAACAAAAACAAAGTTGTTGTTCCAAATAAGAAAGCTCTTGGGAAACTTGAAAAAACAGAATTGGCCCAAACAGCCTGGGAATCTATGACCTAATAAAACACCATGGCCTTCACTGGGACATTTGGGACCCTGCCAAAATTGATAGACAAAAGCCCAATTAGCAGATGTGTACCAATAAAGAAATGAACCTTCAAGGACCTGGCCTGCCTAAATAGCGTAATATATCCCAAAGTAGCTGAAAACCCTGCCAAATTTTTGGCCAGGAAGATGCCTCTAGTTCCTGTTTCACCTTGAAGCAGTAATACCCTGACCCTGATGCCCAGAGGGATAGGGATCAAGAGATTGTTCCTGAGAAAGAAGATATAAAGACCCTTGATGTTAGGTAATTAATATTATCATTTTAAATAAAGAGTAAATAAACCTAGGCTTTCTCAATCTTTGCCAAATATTGTTTAGTTTTATAATATCTGAATACTATCCTGTCTGGCCCTGATGTGCCCCTCAAAATTTCAGTCAAACCACAAGAAGAAACTTGGCTCAACTATTCCAGATCCCCTGGTTTACCTTACAAGCTAGTAAATTTTACATAGTATCCTCCCAATCCAGATTATAAGGATTTCACCTTAGAGAATATTTTTTTGCCTGATACCTTAGCTCTCACCACAAACCCAAAAAATTAATATAGAGGGATTAAATACTGTAAATTCAGAACATGAACATAAAAAGAAGGATTGTCAAATCCTTGGTCCAAATTTTGAATCACTCTTGCGGGATAGCCTTTTTTAATTAAATTGATTTTTTGTGTATTTATTTGAATTTTTAAAAATGCGCAAACTCATAGACACTTTGCAAAGTTAAAGTTAAACTGCATATTTCCAATGGAAAAAATGAATTAACTGGAATTGAATTTGAAGTGTTCAAATCCCTCAACCACTTTCATTAATTTTGTTATGTTTTTTGGAATTGCGGGATTGTCAAATCCAAGAACCAAATTTCAAAACACTTTTGAATGCCACTAGTAACTTAAATATTAATTGCAGGAACTGGAATCTAAATTGAATGTACAATAAGCACACTAGGAAATACTAACCCAAATAAAGAAGCTCCACCATGACTAAAATCAAACTAAAAATTCAATCTCAATAGCCATGTTTAGACATAAAAGGTGATTAAACTTTAAAATTATTCAACCCCAGAAAGTATACAATATTATACACTTCAAAGCACAAATATAGAAATTCTGTTACTATTAAAGGATAAATCAAGAGAAATCAACTACCCACAACTAACCCTAAAATCCAAATAAATACATATTTAATCTAAAATATATTTTTATTTTATTTTTATGGACTGCCAATTACATTCCCAACCAGCTCCTGCACCAGCCTACGGGGCAGCCTGTCCATGAGGGCGTCCCAGAGGGTCCAAGAATAGACCCAGAACCCAACTTGAGAGGAGTAATGTCAACACACAGGCCTCCCAAGGCGTCAGTGCCAGTAAACCACCTCCTGCATCCCAAGCCAGAGCACACAGCCTGAATCCTAGACAGAAGCCACTCTCAAGGCCTGCCACAAAATTCTCCTACACCAGGGTCACCGGGAACACTGAGATTACTTACACCTCCACTGTGTACCCAGTAATCACCCGGCCCCGCAATCTTGATCCAAGAGTTGCCACTTCCTGCCCCCGCGTCTTTGACACCTCTTATGAGCCATTGGCCACAACTGAGGAGCCATCTGTGAATTTAATGTATTCCATCATTGACAGCATCAGCGCAATCAAGCGTGATCCCACCTTCTATACAAAGATACCTACCCCTGTGTTGAGCCTGCCAGCCAGGATGCTGCGGTACCTGTCAAGGGCCAGTGTCAGTTGACAGATAGTGAGTGTGAAGCTCTCCTCAACTGCTTGAACAGGGGAATGGCAGTTTGGGATGTTGTGTCCCAATTTGGTGTTGCAGCCAAATATATTGGCAACATCAACAAAAAATACGGCAACACCAGGAAAATTGCCAAATTCACCAAGGTTAAGTGGCAGCCCAGCCTACTTCAGCCCACCCATCTTGAGGCAATAAGGCAGTGGATGACCAAGAATTGCCACCTGGACTCACTTGCTGTCCAATCAATGCTGGCCACAGAGTTTAGGCATTCTGTTTACAAAACTCTTGTCTACCAAGAAAAGGTCAATTTGGGCTTTTCATGGAAGGTACTTGGATTTTCTCTGCACAATAGGAACAGAAACAAAACAATTGAGGATCAACACATTTATGCCAAGAAATATGTGGCTCTCAAGAATACTGGAAATGTACAATTCTTTTTTTAAGAGAGTAGGGCTAAACTAACTAAGTTTGGCTCCCATCCTGGCAAGAAAAACCACCAGGATGCTGCCCAGTGGAGTACTGGGATAGCCGCTTGGGAGGGGACCAAAGAGAGGATGCAGGGGACAGCTGAGAAAATTACACATTCAACCCCATCAGCACTAGCCCAGTGAGCAACCAGGGCTTATAAGTGGGGGTGTGTCAGGGATCCACTCATTGGGAAGCTTTTCTCCAATCAAATGGAGAAGAGCTCCCAAGTTAAATTTGATCAGAGTGGAACCTACTGGAATTCCTATCATTAGCATGTGTAGAAGGTGACCAAATAGACGGAATCTTCCCAAGAAGAGAGTGAAGTAATTGAGAAGATAATAGACACTGGTGTACCCCAAGACCAACCAGGGGGCCTTGGGGTGGATGATTGGGGGGGAATCAAGCTGTTTCAACATAAGGGGCATGTCTTTGATGCGGACCAAAACAATACCAAATTGAGTCTTCAGATTTTTCAGTAGAAGTTGGTTCAGGGTTTTTGAAGTTAAAATTTGCTTGCCCATAATTAATTAACACACACAAAGTCCATACAAGGAAGATGAACTTCATGTTGTTGGGGGAAACCTTTAAAATCTACTAATCAAGTGTTTAGAATTGAGAATATAGATTTATTGGGTTGATAGAAATAAAGAAATTGTTGGAGGAATTTGGATGGGAGGAATTTGTCAGTTTAAATACTGACTTCAAGTGAGGAAGGGAACATTGTGGTTACCAAGTGATTCTGAAAGAGTGTTTTAGAAGTATTTTCTTGCAGGACTGCAGCAGGCTGCAGCCTGCAATGCAAGAAGAGGAAGGTTGGGATATTGCATTGCAGAATTGTACCTTGTTTTGATTTGGAATGGAATCTGGGGTTGGATGTGAGATATTTCTCTGGCTTGGTTAGTTTGTTGACTTTGATTGGCTTCCTAGGTCTCTGGCTAATTGATTTGGATGATTTCCAAATTTATTTTCTAGTTGATTGGTTGTTTTATATTGACTGGATTTAAATTTATATGCTGAATTAATACTTCTGTTGTTGTTATGGGTCTCTGAAGCCTTGAAAACCAAATTTAAAATAGATTTTATATTTTGATCTTTGATTTTACGCTTGCTTTCAATTTCATGTTTGAAATTGATTAATACACATTCATTAATCAGTCTCAAATGTATTTTTGAATTGCTCTCATTAGCAGATTTGGCTTTGTTCTTGGCTTCTATTTTAGCATTTATAAATGCAATTTCTGGTTACTCCATCTTATTAACACAATTTAAGTCTAATTTGTGATTTTGGTTAGGAATGGAGTCCCTTACAGGGTGACAGGCAGCTTCACAGATGCTTTAAGAGGTACCAAGTTGTTCACTTCCAGATTGGGAAGCGTGGACACTGGTACCTCTTCTGATGTGGGGCCAGGCACAGCGTGGTCAACAGCGTTGAATTCCAAGTTGTCACAAGTTAAACTTTTGACTACATCCTTCCCAGAGGTGAAGAGTTCAGTGGGAAGGTGCAGAAGACTATAAGGATTGTTTCCCGCAAGGCAAGTGAAAGAAGAGAGACAGGCCCATAGATCTGGAGAAGTAGTCCAAAGGAGGAGCAAAAAGGGACCCAGAGAAAACACCACAAATTTTAGAACAGGGAGAATCATAATTGTAATCTCCAAGGAGTTTCAAATTCCAGGGTACAAATTTTAGATCTTAAAGTTATAAAAATTTGATTGGGAAGGCAGCTGCAAGGAAAACCAAGGGTGGTGTGGGAGGGAACACTTGGGGACCTTGATAATGGTCTCAGATAGTGCAAGTGAGAGTAGAAGCAAGAGCGGGTTCAAAATTAAGTAAATCAAAGGAAGAAACTTGAAATAACAATATAACTTATAGGAGCTATTAAATTGAAATTTTAATTTCAAACTGGAAATTTGAAAGTATAAGCAAAAGACACAGCAATTAAGTGCTAACTCCATACTTAGGAATTCCAAAGGAGCCACCAGGTTCATAATGGACCATATAATGGTAAGCTTCAAAGAGACAAATACTAACACTTTAGCTTGGAATTAAAAAGGGTTCCAACCAAAGATAATAGAATAAAGCTAGGGTTTTTAAACACTGTTTCCAGGATGTTTATTAAGTTGAAGAGTTGACAAGCAGGAAACTCCAAGTCCCCTGGTATTGTAAAAAAGGGGGTGAGCTGCCAGGAAAAGATCACATGGCCACAAATGGAGCCTCTAATTGGCTGAGGGAGAAATTTTGCTAGCCAAAACCAGGGGTGTTGGAGATTTCTAAAGTAATTTCTGTGGCTCTACCTGATTGGCTGGAAGGCATCCCCAACATTTCAGATTCATTTGATTTTCTGGGTATTGGTGTGGCACTTTTTGATTGGATGTTTCTGATTGTTTTTAAAAGTGGGCAACACCATGTCAACAAGTAGTCCAAATTGATCAGTGTTTCTTCCCAGGCCAGAACAACCAAAGCCAGAGGGTCTGCAGGGTAGGCCAGAACAAATATCTCATTTACAGTGTACGCCAAATCCCCTAGGAATTAAGCGGCTTGGCTGTTATTTTAAGACCTTTCTTAGTGCAGCGGGGAAAAATGGTTCAATCCAAGGCCAAGGGTGGCAGTGAATTTACACTTTTAAATTGACAAATTGTTGTTTTTCTCCTTGCTCAGGTCTAGGCATGGGTGGGTTTAGAAGGGGCCCAAGGATGGTGTAGCACATTTTGCAGCTGTCTGTTCCCAGACATATTTCATGATAGCACTTCTGGGTCCTTGCGGGTTGGACCAATATCAAACTATCAAGGGCTCTCACAATAGCGGGACTTTTCTCAATTTTCCCTGAGCTGTAAAGGAGTACCTCCAGATCAATTACAGAGGTACAACCAACATTGTTGTGTTGGATAATGTCAGGCTCCACAAGGTGGATTTGGTTGTGTCAAAGATCCCACCAATAGATAAAAATACACATTAGCCAGCCACCGCCTGGCTGACTGCCCAATGAGACTCCTCTTCCTTCTGCCCTATTCTCCATTTCTGAATCCAATCAAGGAGGTGTTTGGTTGGATCAAGAATAAGGTGAAGAAAGGCCTCCCTCAGGACACCAAGGATCTCTTCAACATTCTTGATATCAGCCAATTTACAATGCCACCCAATGTGGTGACAGCTTTTTACAAGCACTCAGAATCCTTCCTCCCTAAAGACCTTGCATCCAAGCCAATCAGATAAATGGGTGCCCCAGATTTATTTGTTTTTTATTTATTTTATTTTTATTAGGACCCAAAAATTATTAAATATATAGTATGCTGTGACGTTGAATTGTATTATAGACATATAAGAATACATACAAAAGTTAAGTAAAATTAATTATACTAGATATAGACACAAATATTTTTATTATAATGCACCAAATATTTCATTGACTGTTTAGCTAAAAAAATAAATAGATTTAAAAAGATAGAAATAGAATAACTTTATTTAAATAATTATGAACCCTTTTTGGTACTTTGGCTTTTTTTAAGCCACAAATTGGACCTTGCAAGTCATCATCTGACCTTATTGATTTAGTGCCACTATAGCCACACAACACAAAAACCAATGATTTTCATGTATCTCTTACTAATTAGTATTTATGACGCGGATTATGCATATTGAATATATTTATCAAATCATATTACAAGGGAAAGGTAATTCTAGTTCTAAACAATCACTTGCTTAGAACATAAGTGGAGCAGGTTGCTTGATGCGGAAAAATTCAGTTCTTGTTGTTTAACTATAAAGTATACAAATATGTACTGGATGATCAACTAAATAAACATTGTCAGAATTTCTGGATATTGACTAATTAATGGATTCAACAAAATAACGTGGGCCAGCAGTTAATTGCTCTTAGGAAGGGTTTCAACAAAATAATGCGGGCTGCGGGTTGTGGGATCAGTGATCAAATCATATCCTGGCATCAACATACTCATTCATTACAATTAATTAATGGTATATGCAATTACTGCTCATTAATTAATCCACCTCAACCACCACCTCAAACATGCTTCCCATAATAATTACTATTCTAAAACTTTAAATGAATCCTAGAATAAGAGGGCCATCATATGAACTGTCATCTGCATTATATCTAGAAGAGTTCAACATGAACTGGGCCATCAGGCCAATCACTCTAAGATAAAAGGCTTTGAGCTTATTGTATTAGAGTAGCTCTGATTAAGTGAAACAATCATCTCTGTGAACTAGTAGCCATCACTGGCTAGCTAGCCCTGGAAGTGGCCCAGGTAGATAGAAAGAATACCAATCTGTGGAAAATGTCAATTTATCCTTCCAATAAAACCACCCCAAAAAGGCTGGACCTCCTGCTGTGTTGCCCTAATGCTACTTCAGTCTCCTTTAGCGCTGTGAGCTAACTCAGATAAAACGCAGGCAGGCGGGCCGCCTTAAAGCCAGTCCATTAGAATAAAAGACTGGTGATTTCTTAACAACTTGATGATTGATAAAAGTCTTATTTCCTCAATGTGATCCTCTCTTTAAGTTTTATTAGTGGAGAGCAAAAGATGATACTGTTGTCATACAGTATAATTACCTATAGTAAAATATAGAGACAAATTATGAACCTATATCCAGAAGTAGGAAGATCTGTCCTAAGTCCTTTGGGCCTTGGGCCCTGTCAGACTTGTTACTTCTGATGGCAACAAAATATTTTGGGCCAAAGGTTATGCCAAAGTCACAGGTTTTCTGTACTTTCCTAATGTTAGAAGACTTAGGATATCATCTGATGATAAAATACCGTGGTCCGCAATTTTCTGACAAACATTTTTTAAATCATATTTTATTATTTCACATGTTTTCTTACTATAACTACTGAACTATAATATATTTTGATATATTACTATTTTAATTTTAATATTTAAATTTATATATTAAACTTTTACTATTATAATTTTAATATTTAAATTTTAATACAGTAATTTTAAAAGCTATGGCAACAATCAAAAACAATCCAGATTTAAACAAAATTAAAAATAAATGAATTTATATTGATTTACAATAGATTTGGGTTCATTTCAATTTCACTTGAATCTGAATTCATTTTGTTTGTTGCCATAGATTTTAAAAGAACTGTATTATAAAAGATAAAAATTATAAAAGGTTAATATTTAAATTTAAATATTAAAATATAAAAAATTAAAAAAATTAAAAATAAAAGTTATATTGCAAGGGGAGATAATTTATTAGGGAGATGCAAATTGCAACAGGGGATGTAATTATTCCGGGGTATTATACCCTGGAATTATATTTTCTGCTAATGTGTCTAATTGGGACCACATACTCTTCTGTACGCAGTGGATAACTCTGGATGCAATTGCAAGAGGGGTGGTGCTCTGCACACGGGTGGTTGCTGAACATCTTATAAAAGGCAGTTGTGAAAGCAAATTGATTAGGAGTTGGTTCTTGGGAGGTATATTGTATCTGTACAACAAAGCTAATGTAAAACAGTTGTATAGGACATGCTCTACGGTTTAGTAGCCCTGCAGCGTCTTCATTTTTTCCAGTGCCAGCCAGCAGACATCCTTTTGAAGGGGGATGTCCTCCAACTTTTTCATGTTGGCTTTCATGATGCAGTGGATGATTACCCTGAGGTCAACAGCAAGGTGCAGTTGCTGTAAAGTATAGCTTTCTGCAAATAAGCATGGCTTCTTTATATAATGACTAATATATTTATATAGGATGTCTTTGAAAATCTGAGTAAAGGAAAGTTGAGCATTCTAGAGGGATCAGCCACCCATGCCTCTGCAAAAGATATGAATAAAGACTTCATATTATTGGCTAATAATACTTTGCCTATTTGATTTGATATTGCTTTTATTAAATTATTGGAGAAGCTGCCTTGATTTTTTCTTGTGGAACTTGAAATTGACTTTTTTTCAGGTTTATTTCATATGCGTTCATAGTTAAAAATTGAAAACGTTCAAGACATTCAAATATATATTCATCAAAATTTGTGTTGATATTCAGTTTAACTTCCATCATTTCATTGGACTTGATACTTTTGCCTACTTCATAGGCTTCTCTGACCCAAGTTTAACTTCCTTCTGGCGCTTTTAATTCCTTATTCATTGCTTCTTTTGTTGCATATTGATTGATGCTATTTTGAATTATTTTATTTGTTTCATTTTTATTTATTTGAATTACAGGGGCTACCAGTGATTGGTAACCCCCGTAAAACCAACTTGGCATAAAGGCCACCACTTCAGCAAACTTGTCCCCATTCCTAGTTATAACTAAAGTAAGCATAAGAAAAACATAAAAAACTTACTTATTGTTTCCCCCGCGGCCCCCTCAGCCACTGGCGCCCCTTCAGCAAACTTCATGAGCGTTGGCTGCTTTTCATTTGCTTTCCTGGGCTTGATCTTCCTTATTTTCTGTGCTACTTGTTCTTCCTTTTGATTTTAATTTGATAAATTTTCAGTATTTCTTGAAGTGCTTCTTCTTCTTGATTGTGTTTCATTTTCATCTGTTTCCATTTGATTGGTTTCTTCTTCATTTGTGTTGATTTCCTTTGATATTTCAGTTCCTTCAATCAGTTTGATTTTCTTGTTGTTTTCTTTGGCCCCTTGCCAGAACCCCTAAAAACTGTAGGCTATGTCATTGAATTTCAGACTTGATAGAATTGTTCCCTGTAGATTAAGTAACACTTCTTTGTTCTTTTCATCTATAATATTTCCCAATTTATTCAGAGCATCTTCCTTTGGCTGGATCAGTGGCTGGCCTCTGTTGCCCAGCTTTCCTGTTACTAGTTCCCTGATAGTTTTTTCTATTTCAATAAACTATTGCAGGTGTGCTTCTAATTCATTTATCAAGCTGTAAATATTTGACATTTTGTTTGAATTACATTAAAAAACTGGTTTTTGTAGTACTACCTTCAATGCATGAATATTTTTCATCATCAATAATAAATCAAGGACCATAAATGTAAATTTTGCATAAGAATATTTTAATTAGATGTCAACTATTGATATTGTGATTTTATGTGCATACCTCAATGCATTTTGTTTAATAAAATTCATTGTAAATAAGGCCTTTTTTCATTGTAATTTATATAAATGGACTGTGTTTATATTAGAGAGAAATCAACACTTAGTACAAATATTGATACATAGTGTATTTTACAGCTTGTATATTTGCCTATTGATAACAATTCTGTAAACTTTTTAGTTGGATTTTGTGATTAATAATAATGTAATGGGTTAATAAATTAATGTTTATTAGTATTAATTGGCTGATTTTCTTTGCTGTGGAAATTGTGCATCTTCTGATATTTACACACTAGTATCTAATTGGATGTGAAATCAACCAATTGAAAACCAGTGTGTAAATATCAGAAAATGCACTATTGCCACAGCAAAGAAAATCAGCCAATTAATGATAATAAACAGTAATTTATTAATTCATTACATTATTATTACTCATAAAATCCAACTAAAAAGTTTACAGAATTGTTATCAATAGGCAAATATACAAGCTTTAAAATACACTATGTATCAATATTTGTACTAAGTGTTGATTTCTCTCTAATATAAACACAGTCCATTTATATAAATTACAATGAAAAAGGCCTTATTTACAATGAATTTTATTAAACAAAATGCATTGAGTTATGCACATAATATCACAATATCAAGAGTTGATGTCTAATTGCAATATTCTAATGCAAAATTTACATTATGGTCCTTAATTTATTATTAATGATGAAAAATATTCATGAAAATAATTAAATGTTAAGTACATCAAATGTACAACACATTTTTTAAATATGGGAAATGCTAACAATGTAAAAGAAATATTATGAATTGTGAATTGTGAATTGAAAGAAAAATATTAACTTTAATAAGTTGTCACAAAGAAAAGATGTATTTTACTGATCAAATGACAAGAAGGGGAGGGAATGAATGTTGCCTTTATCTGCAACCGTAAAAGAGATGGCATCAGAGGTAATGGGAAGGGAATGGGCGGTGGTTTGGGAGTCAGGGTTGGAAGGTGGGTGGCTTGATGGGGGGTTGGGGAGGCAAGGTTGATTGACTGGGAAGGGGCAGCAAGAGCTGATTGCTTCAATTGCTCAATTTATTCTTCTGTCACATATACGGGCTTGACAAAACAGATGGATGGGCAAAGGAGAAGGCAGGAGTTCTTTATGGACTTATCACTATCACTTGCATAGAATATGATAAGATCTGATAGGTCCTAGACAAACACAGAAGGGAAAAGCTCATACCCCTTCTCAATTTGAGAGCACAGTTCATTGTAGATGGCAGGCTTTGAGCGCCTGAGAGCAGAACCAAAATTGTATAGACATACATCTGCAAGATGCATGTCAGTGTGGTTGGTGGGGTAGGACCAACAGGTATGCCCCGCAGACCTGATTTCTTGGGTTGCCCATTCCTACTGCCCTATCTTTGCACTCAGTACAACTGTGTACACAGCTTGTTGTGTAGCCCACTCCTCCAGCATGTCCTTGAGCTCTGTCTGGTAGGCATACCCATCTACCGTGTTTGATATTGCCGAGTAATAATTGACACCCAATGGGGAAGCTGCCAATAAAACCCCAATAAATTGATACAATATTGGCCCACGCTTGTAAACATCAGATGAGATACACTTTTCTTCATAATCTTGGATACTTTCCAAAATCTTGGCATATGAAAATAAGATGACACCATTACGTGCCCTCATTGCCCTCTCTTTAATAAAATTGATGATTGTTGCATTGTAGGGGTTGGTATCCACCAAACTGGGGCCAATGAGAACCTGATTAGATAAGATTCTGGCAGCAACCACAAGTCTGTGCATCCACAAATTGACTGTTCTTCTATTTGTGAAAATACCACAGAGTCCCAGTTGGAGACAAACCTGGACCAGGGGCATCCACGGGTCACACTCCATGATGACCATCATAAGGGGATGGGCTTTTCCATCATCAGTTGAAGTACAAGCACCAGTTGGGGTCTTCTTGGGAGGGGGCCACAGTTGGCATGGACTTGTAGGGTTGCAGCCACAGTGGACTTTGCAAACCCCTTTGCGGCCGCAGTTTCCCCAAGGGACATAAGCATCCCTTGCTTTTCAACCATTTTGAGATCAATCTCTTGAGTGATCAATTTTCTTCTTTGTCTTGCAGGCTGATTGGCTGGAGGTGAGGTCGTATGCCTTGGGAACCAGACAGTGCCATCTGATTGGCTATTTCTGGATTTTAGATTCTCTGGATGACCCTTGGCTCAAATGGCTGGTTCCAGATGCCATTATGGATACAGGATTTGGGTTAGCAGCTGCCTGTGCATTATGGACAAACAGGGCCATGCTTGAGGACATAGAAGAAAGAACACACTCCTGGGTAGTGCTTGCAGAGGGGCCTGCAGGTTGGGTGTGACCATAGACAGAGGCTTCACTAGTGGAAGACCCAGAGTAGCCCTGCATAATTTTGTCAAGTCCAGGGAATAGCTCATTGACTTGGTTGTTGTTGGAAGAAAACATAATAAATTTTTATTAAAAAATAAACTCAAAAAGAGGAGTGCATATTCTAGTCAATTTTATTGTTAAGTATTTTAAGTTGGTGATTATTATGATCTAAATATTAGCCATCCTAAAAATGGAATAGGGTGATTCTTGAGAATACCTATGATTACTAAAAGAATTAGCACAAACTCCACTCTAGATCCTTTGAAATCCTTTTTGAGATGCCCATAAATTATATTTATTTTGAATTCAACTCATTTTTTATTTTAAATTTGGCTCTTGGATTTGACAATCCCATAGTTTTGGATTCATTTATTTTTACATGATGTCTATGATTTGTTTGACATACAGTAAATCTCAAATTGTACATAAGAATCCTGCATTTCTGATTCATGTATCCTGCATTTGTTTGCTGTGTTTTATCTTTTGTTAGTTGAGTTATCTGCCCAAGAGATTCAAAATTAGCCAATTTAAATAAACCAAAAAATCAAAGTAATTGGTTGATTTTATTAAATATTTTAATTTTCACTCAGCTGAGTTGCCTGTAAAAGTGATTCAAAATTTAGACGAAGGATTTGACAATCCCAAATTTTTTGTTCAGGTTCTGAATTTACAGTACACTATTAAACTTCATGTATTTATCAAAAAATACAACTATTTACCTTCTTAATGGTTCTCCTGGAATCACCTCTCACCCTGAAGCCCAAATGCCTGCCTTTTGTTACGCCTACCACAGACACACTTTACAATCAACTATTTGGAATAGTATATATCATTCCCACTGATATTATTAGCTCTATGCTGCCATCTGCAGGCCCTTGGTCTATTTAAGGATAGTCAGCCTCATATTTTATCAATCTAGTGCCAATCTTGTGTTAGGCAACACCCACCAACCTGTGGTAGAACACACCATTTCAAAAACAGCACTTCAATTTTTGCCATCTCAAATTTAATTTGAGATGGTGTTTTTTGCGTTAGTGATTTTGAATCATAAAAAAATGAAATAATTAATAAAATAGTTAAATAACATACTGTAGATTCAGAGCCTAAAGGTAAAAATTCAGGATTGTCAAATTCTTTTGCGTGAACCCACCAACTTACTGGAATATTTTTCATCCTTTTATATAAAAAAGTAAGTTGTTCTAGGATGAAAATTACTCCATTAAGTTGGTGAGTTTATGCAAAAGAATTTGACAATCCTGCATTTTTACCTTTAGGTTCTGAATTTAAAGTATACTTTATTAATGTGGCATTTCAAATTTACGCCATCTCAATTCTGTCACTTCAAGTCAGATTAATTAAATCTTATTTTGCTAACTTTATTTACATATGAAATCACTTAGTGTGGGGTGTGTTTACGCCATTTCAACTTTATGTTATTTTCAATCACACTGTTTATCTTAAACTAAAATAATCTTATACCCAAACTAAAATTAAGCCTATTGTATAGTGCCAGAAGATGTTCCTATAGTATTAATCCAAGACACTTATACTAAGAACAACCTAAAATAACGCCACTATGATAGTCCTACTAGTGATTGTCATTGCTGGGTAAAAAAACCACTTTTGTTATATGTAATTTATAACTTTATTATACATGGATGCATTGATAAGGGCTCTATAAATAAAATATTTTAATAGTGATTTTAATATGGAAGAGGGTGATTACGCCATTTCAATTTACGTCACTTTGAATTCCACCAAGTTTCATATCACCCAATCAATTCAATGCGCACAATGGATATGGGAAAATAAGGGGAAATTACATATGACACCAGGCTACGCTATATCAATCCCCCCACTGCAATTCTTGCTTTCCACTTTTTAAAAGTAAAGATTGATATTAAAACTCATATTAATAAAAAGTGTAAGAAATTGCCTGAAATTTTGCAGATATATATTTTTTGGCCTCTTCTAAACAACTGGGTACTTTTTAACCCCTGTTGTATAAGCTAGTTTTTGAGAAATTCAAGTTTAACTCTTTGGCCCAGTTGAGGTAGCTCCACTGTAAATTTCATAATTTAATATAAAAATGGTCAAAAACACTATGTTTTTGAGCTACACCACCTTGATTACGTCACTTTGAAAACGCCATTTTGACTGCAAGTTTTCAGTCAAAACTCAAAGTTTTACATACTTGCGCTACTAATAAGAAATTTTATTTTTAAATAACAAAAACCATTGAAATTTTGATATTATATATTTTAAGATTTTTTCTACAATTCTATGTAAAAAATATTTCTACTTTTATATTAAAAACATTCTCATTTTTCTCTTTAAAAACAACCCCCAAATTTCTCATATTTTGATACTAATTCACTTTTAGATGCCTTCTAAGCCTATCACCAAAGCTGCGCCCAAGGCCACCAAGGCCTCCAAGTCCAAGATCACTCCTCCTAAGGCCGAAAAGACCAAAACTACCCCTAATAAGCAGTCTGCTAAGGGTAAAGCTCCCCCAAGGCATCCACACCTTCACCTTCACCTGAGGAAACAAGCCCAACCCCTTCCCACTCTCCTTTTGTTTACTCCTCTTCAGACCCCCAAGAGAAGTTGTTCAACTTCAACTGCCACTCTGATCCCACCTTAGAGCCTGAAGAAGAAGAGGAACAGGAGCCTGAGCCTAATGCTCCTGCAGATGAGCAAATTGGGCTCTGGGATCTATACACTATCCACAATATCTTCAACCAAAATGGTACCTTTGCTGTGCCCACCACATACCCAGCCAGCTACCCCATAATGACTAAGAAAGGGGGTGCTGCTTTTGTTTACAAGGGCTACAGCTTCAGTTGTAACAATAAAAAGAAGCCAATCCATCAACATCACTATAAATGTGATAACGTTGGGTGCCCTGCTAGGCTCACTACATACGGTTTCACTAGATTCAAGGTCCTGACTACTGGCCATGACTGCGCTGAGCCTTTTGATCCCTTGTACCAACTGATATGCTGGTTTCTTTTCCAGGTCATCTCAACCACCAAAGATCAAACTGCCACCCAGGCCGCCAATAATGCCCTTCTCAATTTAAATGACACTCAACTTGCCACTGTTGGTGGCGCCTCCAAATTACAGAGATATCTCACTGATCAGATATATGCTCTGAGCAGTGAAGGTGTCAGTGCTTCATCAATTGATCAATTGATTCTTACAAAGAAACAAAACTATCTTGTCATGAGGAGAGATTCCTTCTCCAAAGCAACAGCCAACATGCCCCAGAGCGCATCATTTGCTTTGC
The DNA here is from genome assembly GCA_014839935.2 of Entomophthora muscae. Lineage (NCBI taxonomy): Eukaryota > Fungi > Entomophthoromycota > Entomophthoromycetes > Entomophthorales > Entomophthoraceae > Entomophthora > Entomophthora muscae. The sequence goes on along the minus strand of QTSX02000938.1, from coordinate 62,061 downwards.
CACCTCACAGGATCTGTGCAACCTGCTGAAATACAAGACCTGTCTTGCAGATGGAACTTTCTTCACCTGCCCAAAGCTATTTAACCTGCTTTGGAACATCCATGGGAAGGTTAGAAATCTGGTTCTTCTCCTAGTCTTTTTTTTCTCCCAAATAAGAAGTAGGAAATTTATGTCTATGCTCTAACAATTTTAAAGGCCAAGTTGGATGAGATCCTCCCAACCATCAAAGAGGAGCCAAAGAAAACCAGAGGGCACAAGAAGAAGGCCTAGTCCCAGGAAGAGGAAGCCACCCCAACCAGGAAGCAGACAGAAAGTCTTTCCTACTACAAATATCTGGTAGTGGATTTCAAACAGGTTCAGGAAAATGCCTTCATCAGAGTCTTCAAGAGCTCCCTTCAGGGATGCTACTTCCACATCCAGCAGGCACTCTTCTGCCGCCTTCAAAAACGCTCTGATTTTCATGAGCTGGTCAATTCTGAAGGCACTAAAGAGGCCAAGGACGTTTTCAATTGCTTTGCTGCTCTTGCCCTTGCCCTTGTGAAAAAAGAGGAGACAAATGCCTTTTACAACGCCCTCCTCTGCCATTCTTATATCCTTGCCAACCAGGAAGCCTTTGCGCCTTTTATTGAGTATTTTAAAACTCAATAGGTTGTATTTTTCAAGGAGCATGTTGCATCAGAAAAGGCGGTGACTCAATCCAGTGTAACTGATATAAGCAGGTAAAAGATGGTTTGATCAAGACCACCTCTTCCCTTGAAGGGTGGCATAGCCAGTTTGCTACAAGGGTCAGGGTTCATAAGCCCAAATTCAACAAGATAATGGTGCATTTAAAAACCCAGTAATCCATCTCTGCCTGGCTCTTTAAGACTGGTATGAAGACCAAGGGTGATCCCCCCAAGCAGACCAAGGCAGTAAATGAATATACTGAGATCAGCAAGGTGATTCTTGCATACTATCCTAATGATAGAAAGCTTGAGCATCTCCAAGCTATCTCAGTTGCTCTTTCTACCAATGTTTGAGCCCTTTTCCAATAAACACCTCCCAATTTTCTCTCTTATTATCTTTTGGTTTTATTATTTTTGACTTTTTTAGTATTTGGCACAATTATGTGCTTATTTTAAAGTATATTTTATAGTTATAATAGATGAAAATTGTTGTTTTGGGGTATATTTTATCTTTTGGGCGTTACGCAACCATGATGCTACTAATCAACCCCATTGTTATATTGCAGATTTGGAATTCTGAGGCTTTTTTAAGCCTAGAAATTTTTTTTAAATTTTATTTTTTTGGGATTTTTTTGGGTAATTTTTGGAGTTAAAAAATCTAAAATTTTAAAAACAGTTTTTTCTTAGTTGAAATGCTGTAAATCAAAATGTCATTTTTACTATGAATTTAAGATATCAAAAATTGAGATGGTATAATTTGAAATAGTGTTTTTCAAGATGCCTTTTTTGAAATGGCGTGTCCTACCCAACCTGCTTGGCTGCCTGACTCTTTTCCCTAAGGCCCAACTTACAGCACTTGGTAACCTGACACAGTATCAGAGTCTTCATGGTGCATGATTTTGTTTTTTTTTCAACTTTTTCCTAGTTCTTGGACTAGGTAGGTAAATTATTTTTTACCTATATTATAATTGTGAGCCCAATTTTTTGGGCTACAATTTAATATTTTCTGCATTTGCACCCACACTTCATCACTAATACTATGGTACCGGGTGCAGTGGATGATGTTTCCTTGACTCTTTGGCCTATCAAGTCTCTTGTTCCTGAATTCCTTATTGATTTTGTGGCATTTCTTGAGGGGCACTTTGGAGCAGATTCCCAGAAAAGAACTTTTTAGGGCTTTAAAAATTTTAGGCTGTGTGCTATAAACTAGCTCAAAAGGATTCTTCCTGGTAGCCCAATTAACTTAAGTGAGACATGAAAAAATAGTGGTTATAAGTTTCTTGGACCACTCTTTGGAGGTACCAGTACTGTGGATTTTGGCAAGATCTTGGGTTATTACCCCATTCAGCCTCTATACTTGACTATTTTCTTGTAGATGATAGGTGGTTTAACTGTATGTTTGATACCTTGTTTAATGAAGTAGATTCTGGTTTGATCTGCAGTTAGTTCATTTTTTCCATCAATTATGAGGAGTTCTGGTATACCAAACTTCTTGATCATTTTTTCACAATGAATCTTCTGATATTTTAACTAGTATGGTGCTTCATTTCTTGAGCTAAAGACCAGCAAGTGGCAAAGTCTATAGCAGTAATGATATACTTTTTTTTTAGACTTCCCTGGCATGGGGCCTTTGACAGTTCACATGGAAGCTGTTGTGCAGGCAAGGGCTGATTTGGCCTCAATAAAGACTCTATGCTTGAAGTTGGAAAATTATAGTGATTTTGGGACAGGTAAATGTTATGGTAGAATCCATAATGTCAGGAATTATTTGGCCAAGTCAGAAAGGTTGGAAAGCTGGAAAGCCATTAACTAAATTAACTGGTTTGACGGATTTAAATCAATCAGTTGATTGAAAATGGGTTACTGCTGCTCCAGTTCACCATTTAGATTTGATTCCACCTTGCAAGCTGATGCTGATAAATTGACGTAATCTGAGAGTCACTCAATACAATCTTATTTATCAGAACAGTTGTCAGAAATTGGTCACACAATGGCTCTTTGCAAACTGGACAAGGTACTCACTAGACAATGCAGAAGGAATTGGAGCCAAGGATCCAGGTGGTATTGCTTAGTCAAATTTTGATATATATGGGAAATTTTTCACTGTTCAACTATTAAGAGTTGAATCCTCCCAAAAATTTTACTCAAATAAAATCAATACTTCCTTGGTCTAACTTTATTTTATCATGCATCCTGTAGTTGGCCTGCTGAGCTACATTCCCTATAATTTGATTCTTAGCCAAATCATTATGGGAAGACAGGGTCCCACTGTTGGCACTTTGTTGCCGTCTCTTCCCAATGTTAATTCAATGCCACTGAATCTTGGAGTTCTCTCCATTGTATCTGAAGCCAAGACACTTGCTCCATCTCAATGTCCTTAAATTTACGCTGAAGACACCTTGATCCTCTCCTGGGCTATTTATCTTGGGCTTTTTTGGTTAGGGTTAATCATTCTGCTTAACCCCAGTGTATCATTTAGAAAATTTACAAACCAGTATTTGAAGCTTTGTTGGTGGTTAATCATCAACTCTATGTAGATTTGGGTGGTGATTCCCACCACATGGAGACTGCTTCTTACTATCTGATCATTTCCATCACAGCTAATGTTCCTGTTGTTTCATAAACAACCAAATTATTATTTGTTAAATCAGAGCTTGAGCTCTTCATCTTTGTGACAGAATCATCTAAAAAGATGGTTCTGGTAACTTCTATTTGAGCTCAGATCTAATTTACACTACTCTAACAAATAGGATTCTGGAACACTAATCAAAAGCATTAACATTATCTTGAAGAAGTTGGCAATTATTAGACTATCAGCACAGGATGAAAATTTACCAGCTGTTCTAATGGCACATCAATTAAAAGTTCAAACACAGACATGGTTCTCCCTTTTTAAAATGCTGTATTAGCAAAGCCCTGGTTTATCTTTAAGCCTAGTAAATATAAAACTCAGTTCATGTTCAAATTATAAGCATTTCCTAAAGAAAATTACTAAAAAGATAGTTGCAATCCAGACTCAAGCCTTAAAGTCTAATAATGAAGGTTGTAAAAAGTTGTTTGTTTGGAATCAAGTCAATATTGTACCTCTTGCTCAATTATCAGTTATAGATCAAGTATTAGTGTATTAATCCAGGGTTCATCATTCAAAGAACAAACTAGACTCCTTATGGAGTGATACTCATGAAGTTATCACAAAATTAGGCCATGATGTTTATGTGCTTAAGGACCTAATGCATGGATGAATCCTCAGCTGTGTTCATGTCAAGTTTCTTAAGAGAGCTCTAAATCACCAGTCCTCAAAGATGAGCAACTTTTAGGAATTCTCCTGGTTTTTCTACCCAAGCTTTACATATAAATAGATGTACTTATGATATCTATATATATCTGAAAGTAACCTAAAGGGAAAATCAAAGGTGAAAGGAACATATGTATTCAGACAGAGTGCTTGTTTGGTCTAAATGATACTTGTATTATGCGCATAAAATACACAAGTTCTCCAAAAAAACTGTCCTGTCCCTTCCAGGAGACTATTTTTGAATCTTGGGTTGAGTTCCTGAGGCCATTCAGCATATAGTATTCTCTAAGGACAGGATTTGAGCCCAAAAAACCCCACTAGTGCACAGGTGTCAGGGACCCACCCTGCAGAGAAAAGTTTTCCTGCATGATGGATTAATGCATAAGGATTTAAACCTGTTAACATAGACCCAATGGGCAATGACACCATGCCCAGATGGAATAGCTCACCAATAATACATTATAAACCAAGGAGTACATTGAAGCAACCTAGAAAGGAATATGCCCCCAAATAAGACAGCAAAAAGACAGAAGCAAAAGGATGGAACAAACTGGTGGGATTGGGCTTGATTGGTGCTGCTTGGGGCTTCTTTTTAAGTGGAGGATTAGTTGAGAACAAGGTAGCAGTATATCATTTGCCTGAAACTGCAGGTGCCCATTGCCTATTCAGAAAGTATTCAGTATTGGTGCCTGAGCCAGGTCTGGTTTCCATATGTGCTGAGCTCTTTAAAAAATGACACATCAGCAGGAGTAACAACCATTTAAACCTAGTTCCCCAGAAAGGGGTAGATTAGGTAATTTCATGATAGCCACTGGTAAATCTTAAAAACAATAAAAACTAAATTTATGGGCTTAAGTTCTTTATTTATTGAGCATTTACCATAAGCAAAGCTACAAGGTTTATATAGAATTGGGGATGGGGAAGTTAAAAGAGGAGATTTAATGTTATATGCCACATAGACAAGGGTATATTAAATTCCAACTTATCTCAAACACACACAACTTTTTACAACAATTTTATTTTACTTAGGACCAGAAACAAGTTTTATAAACTCTTGGCTGTTTTATATGACTTCTAAAACCAAGTAAAAATTATTAAAATCATTTAAAAGACTCCAACATTGATTAAATCAACTACAGAGCCTGCTAAGTCAAGCAGGCAGTTATCAACGTCATCTGGGCCTTCCAAGGCCACTGATTGGCTAGTTTTTACCACATTTTCTACTCTATACACAGTGGAAGATTTGATTAATAAACTTATATTTGGCTCAAAATGTGCTATATACCCATTAAAGGTCCTAGTGTCAGGATTCTCCTTCTTTATTACTGCTGCTGGTATCTTTCCAAGGAACATCAATTTTACTTTATCCTTATCCTTGGTTCTAATCAACAATTTACTTCCAAACATCTTCCCCTTTCATTCCCTTGCTTCTAACCTTCAGCTTAATTTATATTAACAGTTAGATTTATTTTCAAAGTTAACTTTATCCTCAGGAAAATTCTTGAACCCGCCACCTTTACACTAGGTTTAGTATTAACTAGTCCAAACTTGTTATCTTTTGCTTTCCACCTTGGCTTACGCCAGCAGTTTGGATCTGATTTTCTGTCCTCCTGCTCTCTCTTTTGCTCTATCTCCAACTCCTAAAGCAAAGCTATTGTTCCCTGTGTTCTCATTTACCTTCTGCTTAACTTTTAAAAGTTAAGTTACCAGAAACATGTGCTTGTATTTGTCTTTTTTACCTACCAAGCTATCTAACTACCTTTGGTTATTTTTTTTTCTCCTATCATTACCTCAATACTCAAGCTTCAATAAAAAGCCTGAGTTTTATCCAATCTCAACTTAAGTTTATATTGTTTGACTTGCACCCCAAAAAGGTAATTGTTAGGTTTTGTGGCTTGTGTTTTCTCTTTAATTTTTATTCTTGTATCTTTCCAGCTTATTCTTATTATTTCATTTGACTACATCTTTCATCAGTTAGGCAATTTTTATAGTGGTACTCACACTTTAATTGTTGACAGTTTCAATTTCCCAGCTAGTGCTGATCACTTCCTAGACTTAGAGATTGACTTTTTAACCAAAACTTCAGTCATTAAGACTGGTATTATTTTGTTTCTTAGGTTTAATAAATTGCCTTAGTCCCTACTTCACTTCATATAAGCTTTTAGGAGCCTTATTACAGTTATTGTTGCAAACCTTGCCCACCTTTTTTATACTTAACAAATATAAATATTCTTGGTTTAAAGGCCTTAGTTTACAATAGTCTACCCCAAGCCTTCAGAACTTACACCTAGGTTTGAATTTTGTTAATGAACCAGAATTAGACTTCTCTTTCTCAATAATTCTTTTGTTTGTATTAGCAGTTACAATATTTTTCACCTTAGCTTTGTCTTTCCTGTTATATCTTATTTTGCTTCTATTTTTCAAGAATAAGTTACCAGTTGATAAGGATAATACAGAGAACATTTCCACTTCCCATAGCCAGACTGTTATATTAAACAACATTTCTAAATTTAAGCAATTAGATAATTCTTCAGATAGCACCTTTAATTTATTATCCTTCACACAAGCCCACTTCCTAGCATATCCTTTGGAGTTCAACTCAGACTCTCAAAAGGTCATCTACCTTACAAAGCAGCTCAAGGGTCCCATGTGCAGTTGGTTCTGTGAGTTTTATGTTTATGATCCCTCCTTCCTCAAAAGCTATGTCCAGTTTGTATCTGAATTGCTTGCACACACTGCTGAGGAAGGAACTTAAGAGGAGTCCACTGCCACCCCAAACATGTGCTTCTTGAACTACACCCAAGGAACAGGCTCCCTGACTGACTACAACAAGTGCTTCTGTGAAATACAATCCTGATTAAATGCTATACATTCTGAAGCCTGCAACTTTTATATGCTTGGCCTAAACCTTGACCTCAAAGCCTTCTTAATCCACCATGACCTCACCAAAGAGTTGGAACCACTCATGAAGACAGTCTCCAAGTGGGAGAAGAAGTTCAGAACCATATCAAAGCCAGGTCAGCCTCAACTAGCTCAGATCATCACTCAGCCTACCACACAATCAACACCTGCTCTGTGCCCCTTCCCTACTGAAAACCTGCCCAAAACTTCACCCCCTTCTGCCTACAAACCAAATGAGGGTGGTGGGTATTGTTTAACTGCCGTTGAAGCCCTTCACAGACAATTAAATAATTTGTGCTCCTATTATGGACAAGACAATCATTTGATGGAAAACTGCCCTGATCCTAGACAAATCCCTTGCCCAAGTCTGAAGTTAGAACCAACCTTGGATAAGACAACATCAAATTCCACTGGCCCTTCCAACAATACCCAGATCAACAACATCCAAGCCTCTGGCAATTCTTCTCTTCCTTTCATCCAGATTGTGATTCATGGCCCTGTCTCCAACATCAAGACATTTGCCCTGTTAGATACAGGTGCCAATGTAAACTACATTGACTCTAGACTAGCTAAGGTGGTGAAGCTCACGCCAGGTTCCAAGATTGATGCATATGGTCCCAACAATATGCCTGTGACAGCCTTTGAGATAAAGCCTCCAATTTTATTCTTCCTGGGGAAGTCCGCTTTCCATTCCCAGTCTGTCAGCTCTGACTCACTAAACTTTCCTGTTTACCTTGGCATGAATTGGTGTGAAGAGGTTGACCTCATTGTCAGATGCCAAGAGCGCAAGGTTTACTTCTTTGCACATGACATCCCTTGTTCATTGGGTCTCTTAAGAAAACAGCAGCTACCCAACAGCTTTTGGAACTTCTACATGCTGAATTCCTGCACTATCCTCCCTTCATCAGAGACAGCCCTTGCTGACAATGGAATCCCTCTCTGCATAAGCAACTACAAAGAGGTATTCAGCAAAAAGCAATGCCGCGACCTACCTCCCCACAGACCCTACAACATCCAGGTCAACTTGACCAAAGGAGTATACCCACCCTGGGGTAGAATCATACCGTTATCTGATGCTGACAACAAGCTGCTTTTGGAATACATCAACAACAAGCTCAGTAAAGGTTTCATCACTTTCTCAACATTGCCTTGCTCTTTGCCTATCTTCTTTGTTGCCAAGTCTGATGGATCCAAGCAACTGATAAAGAGCGCCTTTTGGGGAAGCTTCAAATATGGAATTAAGAAAGAAGAGCAGTATATTTTATTGAATAATACTTTAGACTTATATAGATTTGGCTGTAGCAGAGATTTAGTTGGATTAAACCTAGGGGTTGGTCATGTGCAGGATGGGTTCAAGACACTGAATACTTCAATTGTCATGTAATATGGCTTGGTTGCTATTATTGGTATGTTGAACTGTATATTGGAAGGGCACCAAATTGGGTGATGGCTGGATGTTAAGTAAGTTGGTGGTAGCCAGAATGTTTGTACATCCAGACCCTTGACATCGCAACTTCTAGAATTAACTCATACAGAATGGAACATCCTCCATGTCAACAATTCTCAAAAATATTTTTCTTATTTTCAATATTAAAGAATATTTTTTTCTTGATTAAATAATTGATATTGATAATAGAAGCAATGTTTGATTTTTATTTTGAGCTTTTAATTGAAATTATAAAAGATAAAGAAAAACAATTTTTGAAATTGTCAACATGGAGGATGTTTCATTCTGTATGAGTTAATTCTGGAGGTTGCCCTTGACACTATCTAACTATCTATGGTTAGTTTTCTTTCCCCTATCATTACCTCAATAATCAGGCTTCAATAAAAAGCCTGAGTTTTATCCAATCTCAACTTAAGTTTATATTGTTTGACTTGCACCCCAAAAAGGTAATTGTTAGGTTTTGTGGCTTGTGTTTTCTCTTTAATTTTTATTCTTGTATCTTTCCAGCTTTTTCTTATTATTTCATTTGACTACATCTTTCATCAGTTAGGCAATTTTTATAGTGGTACTCACACTTTAATTGTTGACAGTTTCAATTTCCCAGCTAGTGCTGATCACTTCCTAGACTTAGAGATTGACTTTTTAACCAAAAATTCAGTCATTAAGACTGGTATTATTTTGTTTTTTTAGGTTTAATAAAGTATCTTAGTCCCTACTTTACTTCATATAAGCTTTTAGGAGCCTTAGTGCAGTTATTGTTGCAAACCTTGCCTATCTTTTTTTACTTAAAATACATATATTCTTGGTTTAAAGGCTTTAGTTTACAATAATATACCCCAAGCCTTCAGACCTTACACCTAGGTTTGAATTTTGTCAATAAACTATCCAAGTAAACGTTAATAGCTCTAGTTTCTAAAATCACTGAATTTAAATCTACCAAACACTTCTCTTCTAAAAGACCCCCATATGAGAATTATTGATGATAAAGCCATCCAAAGAGATGGTTCTGACAACAGGACCAGATAGCAACCAGCCCTGCTACTTGTGAATCAACTAGACTTTTGGCTAAAGTTTTTTTTAACATGGAATAAGCTTCTTCAGAGCCCCATTTTTACTCATAACCAGGTATCTCTATTCTTTAACCAGGACACAGACACATGTAATATACACCCAACACAGGGTTTTTTGGGGGACTCTTCATGATCTACATAAGAAATGCTAGCCATTCTGGCCTACATAAAGAGGTGAAGATTATGAAGGCATTTTTCCTCTGAGAAAGAAAATTAATAAAGACATTTGAACAGGCATACAATGCACCTCTAGTACAGGACTTACTAGTTTTCTCATGAAGTTTGAATCAAGTTTTGCAACATCTACAATCACTCCCTCTCAGAAAATTATTTTCCCAAGAAACAACTCAATTTCCAAGTAAAAGATAGAAGAACCATCTAATCCAGATATTACACTAGGATTGTTGTAACTTTGCTGTTTAGCAGAGTTACAAAGGGGAAAATGATTGGAGACTAGATAATATTCTTTATTGGGATGTAGAAGTTATATAGTCATTGTGAATTGGCTAGAGAGAACATGATTGTGAAGATCACTTGGTTGGATGGTTGAGGGGGTGGCTTGATCCTTTTAGTGAGTCAAGCACTGAATTGAGCTGTCCACCATAGAAGAACTATCTCTTGGTCATGTTGTTGGATTTGGAATTTTGAGTTGACTTCTATATTTGGCTATGGGTCACTGGGAAGTCAGATTGCGGGTCTCAAACCCATTTAGTCAGAACCTTGCCAGGGGTTAGCTCTATTGTTTTGACAGGATCAAAATTTTGAGTTATAAAGAATTCAGGATCTTCAAAAGTACCATGACTGCCATGGTCTACATGGACACTATGCGGCATATCAACTTACTATATAACACTCTTCTTCTATATCAATTAAAGATATCATTTTTTGCTTAAATCTTTCTTTTATTTTGTATTATATACTTCCCAGAAGTATATAATACAATATTACCTCATTTTTCTGTAACTGTTGTCTGTAGCTTACCTACAACAGTAAAATGATTTAATCAACACAAGAAAATTATATTTCCAATGCAATAAAATTAGGGCTGCAGATTATCTAGCTCTCCTTTCTTGCAGATTTAGAACCACTGTGCCTTTCCAAGTCTAGTGGTGATAATTTATTTTTATCCTGGAATATGTTCAGAGTTAGTGGGCAGTTATGCATTGAAGATATGGTATTAAATTTTCTGATCTTGCTCTTAAAAGCTATTTTTACTCATATTCCTAGATATTTTGTTTTTGGATGGTTTATTTCCCTTATATCGGCATGGCTGCAGGATAATTTCTACCTCTCAATTTCAAATATATACCTTTATCATGTGGGACTCAACCAATAAGGAAGCTATCTTGATAGCTATTGATTTTTAGCTGGGATTTTCTGGCAAGGTTTTTAACCTTGCTATATTTGTTAAATTTAAATACAATTAAGGCTTCATGCGCTTATTAGGCAAGGCCTTACAAGTCCCTGCTGCTTTTAGGGATAATAATGTAGACTTAAACAGAGAATGCTGCTTTAAGTCAGGGACGGATGCTCAGCACCAGATAAATTTATTCGATTATTGATTGATATTTTTATATTGGCAATTATTGGGCCAGCAAATGAACATTATATATTGGCTAGATGCTTGCTTTTGTAGCTGGTTGGCTCAGCCTTCTTTAAACATATTGTAAGGGCGGGTAGATAGATATCGTAAGTAGGACTGCTTCAAAAAGATTGTTCCCTTTAAAAAAGTAGGGCTGCTTCAGTCAAGCCCCAGGAAGTCGTAGTGAGTTTTGGCTTTGGTTACTCTTGTCAAAGATTTACTTTAAATGTATTTAATTATTAAATAATCACGTTCTGGCTGTAGCGGCACACAGCCGGGCTGAGCCGAAGCATCCCTTATGAATCGTAAGAAATGGAGGCTTATTAATTTGAGAGTGTAATAAATTTCAATTGGGAAAAGTGAAGTGGATGTAGAGTGGTCTGGAAATGAATCATCTATGATTGTTGAAACAGGAAAACAAGAGAAGGGTGAGTTGACATCTCCTTTTTGCAAGCCAGTTGATGCAACCCAGTTCGCGTTTAGTCTTATTTAGGTATCTGTGTGAAGCTTCAGAGATGCTGGAAGAAGTAGTCCGTGTAACGAAAATAAATTAATTGAAAGTGGTTTGTGATGTAATGCTGGAGCAGGTGGATTTGGCGACATAGAATGGGCTCCATACTTGGACTTGAACCAATATCGATGATCTGCTCACTAACGAAAGACATATTTCAATGGGAGCGCGGATTTGGTTTGCCTTTTTAAAAAGGATGGATTTAATAAAATGCTATGGTCATTTCCCACTAATGCTTCATAATAACTTATGACCAGCTTGGGGCTGACAACCAAAAATAAATTGTAAGTTAAGCTTGAGTCGTTTGGATGGTCTGTCCAAACTTTGCAGTTGATTTCCCAAGCATTGAGTAGAGAGGGTACAAGGCTTAGCTTATTAACACTCAACCTGCTCAGCATAAAGACTTGTTGTTGCCATCATCAATATATTTCTGTATTAAGCTCTTCACATTGAACAATGGACTATATTTTATTAATTGCATATGGGTTTACTTCATTAAGTATACTAGCAGCCAGTCTTGTATTGACCTGCTTATTTATGATATGTATAATATATTTTTTTATAAATCTCATCTGAATCTTTTAGGGTTGTATGATACACGTTTAGTTGATCGAGTTTCTTTGAGACTGAGTGCTGGTCTTTCTATTATTGATATTCTAAAATGTATATCATACTGCCTGTACATCTCCAGATTAGATGAGCTTGGCTGTCGAATCACTGCTTTTCTTAAAGTGACTAGTCTCCTTTGTCATATAACCTTGACTGTTTCAGTTGCCTTAAATTTACAGCTAGTGTTTCTCCACAGCCTGTTCCGCCAAAGGTGGTGGGAAAAAGCTTACTGGTCAATTGGCTTGGGGCTTCCTATAGTAGTTGGCCTAGTTGGAATTTTTATTAAGGGCTTTCTTGGAAAAAATCAAATGACAGGTTATTGCTTTTATGGCTACTCTGGCAAAGGTCCATATTTAGGCCTATCTATATGGCTTGGTTTTTTGGTTTGGGTAATCTTGGGCTCACTCTATTTCCTTGCTATTGGTGGACTATCCATGAAGAGGCTGTTTTTGTGCTCAAGGGCCTTCCGTCAATCAGAATTGGAAGAAGGAGGTTCTTTGCCCTACAAACCAACTATTACCAAGGAGAGTGTCCCACTTCTGATGAAAAGAATGTAACCCCTTTTATCAAAGTTTTTTACTAAAATTTGTAGATGCTTCTATTGTTTTGTTCCTCTGTTTACTATTTCAGGATGTCTTGCTGAGCTAGTCTGGGGAGGGCTTTATCAAGAAACCACAGGTTGGCTTATTTCCTGGGACATTTTAGTTGCAAGTAAGTTCCTTTAAGTTTTTTTCCAACTCAACTTTTAGATCTTAGTGGAGTTTTAAACTTCATTGGGTTCCTCTTTGACCCTGCCCTGCGCAATGCACTTACTTGCATTCATCAAGATTTTTTATCACTCCAAAGCACTTATACCTCTCCAGAGGTACGACCAACACATCATCGTAGCTCTATGCATCTTCAGCGAGGTGGCAATTGGGACCCTAAATGCAGCATATCTGGAGATAAGGCCAATCCTTGCTCGCTTGCTGAGGGTCTTAAATATCATCGTCATCCTTGGGTTTGCAGATTTTTTTGCTGGCTCCTAGTCAGGCTAAATCATCCAGGGCTTGACAAAGATGAAATTGTTGAAAATAGTGCAGATGCCTTCTCTTGTCAGAGCTCTGCTATCCCAGATGACTTCATTGGAAATGGGAACCGCCTGTCAGTGCCACTGAGCCCACTCATATCTAATCAACCTTGTAATGAGCTACCCTTTTTGGACTTGGATCTCCCTGGTGCCCTTATAGATTTCCCTTTCCTTAATTCTCTTGGTTCCACAGCATCAGTTGCTTCCTGGAAGGCTACCCCCAGAATACTGGTTACAGGTTCCAAGGACCACATAAACTCAACCTACTAACTTTCTAGCCCACATTTTCTTAAATGAGCATATCCCATGTGATGGGTTTCAAAATATTCCCATATAATTAAACTAATTTCATCTTTAGAAAGTTTTATTTTGGTTTCACAACTGCCAATAGATTCTCCAGCCTCTATTCCAATCCCCTCATCTGTCACCCAAAAACAAGATATCTAGCCAATTTTTTTACTGTTCAACATTCTGTATTTTACCTCATCACTGTACCTGTTAAGTAAGGCTTAAGTGTTACCCCCAAATCCCTAGGCTATCTCAAACCATATCTCTTGAGCTACACCTTTACCAACCAAGCATTTCATATTTGATAGAATGCCAATTTACCATCCAATTAAAACCAGCTTTGAACTGAGCATGCCTTGGCTGCTGCAGGTTGGGCTTTTAAGGGGCTTGACATATTCATTGGGGTAGGCTTTATCCTTGCTCTTGAAGGGCAGTTGGATTGATCCAAGCAGGTCATTGACCCATATACAGTAGTTCTTGAAGCTACGGCAACAAGCAGAATTGATTCATCTGTAAGTGAGATGAACTCAAATTTAAACAGACTCAGCTCAGAGTAAAATTGAAGGCAACTGGAATCTATTGTAACTTAATATAAATCTATTATTGATCAATCCTGTCCCGGTCTGAGTTGATTGCATTCAAATTCAGTTCCATCCCGCTTACAGATGGCTTGATTTTACATGCTGCCGCAGCTTCAAACACTACTGTACCTTTACAACCAAGTATTCTCCTTACAGGTTTGCTAGCTAGAGCATCCATCAACAGCCTGGTATCAGTGTGTGCAGTGATGCATACGGCAGCTTTCAAAGCTGGGGCAATAAACAAAGGCAACTCAGTTACAAACTGCGTAGAAGCGGACCCATCCCTAATGTCAGTTGATATAGATTCATTGTTTTTTGGTTCAGTTTGAATTAGAGCAGACTCTGCTTAGCGCCATGGCTTTGAAAGCCTCTGCATTGGTGTTCAAGTTTCCATGCCAATATAAGGGCTTGCCCACATAGGTCCAAGGTTGTAGGTAGTGGTGTGCAATCTGATGGGGTTCAAATTTAACAAATAGAGGAGCATAAGGTTGGTCTGCAGTAACAAATTGGATACCCCTGCTAACATTTTGTAGTGTGTGACAGCTGGTGACATTGTGTTGCTCTACCTAAGTGTGATGCATAGAGTAACATACCTAAAATATTGTGTCTGTTGCTGGTGAAGTAGCAATGTTGGAAACTCACCATCAGAATATCTAGGCATAGAAGAAGTGAGACCATCTTTCATCAGAAATTTTGGGGATACACACCTAATGCTTGTTACCTTACCAATTATGTTAGAATTCTGAAGGGTTTGAAAATCAGCTTGCTGACCTACAAGTTCAAAGAAAAAATAAAGTTGGCAAAGGTGATTTGAAGAGAGATTTAAAATAGATGGAAATCAGGGAGAACACTTAGAATTTCAGGTTGAGCCTGCTCTTCAAGGGGCAGTATATTTATAATACAAATGTTGCAGCATCCACAATCACTCCAATTTGGGAAAGTAATTCCCTGAGTAATTCCCTGACTAATCATTAAATCAGTGGCACTCTTATCAGCTGCCCATCTAACTTGGGGATCAAACCTTTTTAATACAAAATGGAACACTACTTGGACAAGCTCCATGACTATCATGACATACATGGACAGTATATGGCTTCTCATGATACTAAATATTTTCCAATATTCATATCAACAAAGTATCATTCTCTTCTCAATTTCCCCCTTTATTTTCCTTCATATACTTCCCAGAAGTATATCCATGACAGTGGTAGCACAGGTAGGCTATCCAAACCCACACAACTTAAAGGAAAAATTCCCCCAAAGAAAATAATCCAGCAGATGGCACTCTCCACTGGCTGGAGAAGATACAAAGAAGGTCAGAATGCTCTCACAGGATACACTGTATTCAACCATATCCTTGTACCCATCAAAAAATACAATTTTATTAGCATGCAATGAGTCCTGAACCCCCCTCTAGTACAGGACGTACTTGAAATACCCAACCTCTTATTTCAACACCTTTGCTCAGCAGAAATTGGGACTTTCTCAAGACTACACTGTGAAAACACCAACCTCTGGATTCAAAGCATCCAAACAAGTTCACACAATTTAGCTACCCCAAAGACTCTGGGCCAGTAAAATTGCCCTACAAGTCACTGAGGCTGCCTTTCAATTTGTGAGCCAATGGTTCAACCAACACCTTAATCACAATGAAGACTGGGACATGTTCAAGAAGGCCTTTTTGGAAAAAATTGCCATAAATGATCCTGATGTAGCAATCATGACAGAACTCAGAACCTTTAAAACAAAAGTAACCATTAGAGAATATATTTCTGCCACAGTAGTTTTTATATGCCAGGAATTGTCTGTCCTAACCAAAAGGCCAAGAAATCAGGGAAACAGTTAACCAAGTTGACCAAATTGATGGATTTAAACCAAACTGTTGACCAAAAATGGGTAATACTGCTCCATTTTGTCAGCATAATTTGATTGCCCAGAAAAAATTGACACTGATAAATAGACAAAATCTGAGGGTCACCTGATACAACCTTATTTATCAGAGAAGCCATAAAAATTAATCACGCAAAAGGTTTTTGCGTGCTGAACAAGTTACTCATTGAAATGATGAGACAGAATAGAAGCCATGGCTTCAGCTAGTATTGATGATTTAATAATTTTGGTACATATTGAAATTTTCCCACTGTTCAACTCTTAAGAGTAGAATTCTCTCTAAAAATACTCAATAAACTTAAATTATCCCTTGGTCTAACTTTTTATTCAAATGCATCCTGTAGTTGGCCTTTTGCGCTACATCCCCTACAATTTAATCCTTAGCCAGATTATTACGGAAAGATGGGGGCCTGCCGTTGGCACTTCATTGTCATCTCCGCCCAATGTTAATCCAATGCCTGTGAATCTTGGAGCTGCTCCTCCTACTGTCAAAGCTGAAACTCTGGTGCTATCTCAATGTCCTGAATTTTATGCTGAAGACACTCTGATTCTCTTGCAGGCCATTTATCTTGGGCTCTTTTGGTTAGGGTTAATTATTTTACTTAACCCTAGTATCTTATTTGGAAATTTCACAAAACGGTATCTGAAGATTTGGTGGTGGCTAATCATCAACTTCTTATAGATTTGGGTGGCTATTCAACATCACCTGGAGACTTCTTCATAATACCCAGTGATTTCTGTCACAATTATGGCATATAAATATATCTGTGACTAAGCTCCTGAAAGCATTAACTTTGATGAAACTAGACCATGCTTGGATTTCTACAATGGTTTCTTCTTGTATATTAGACGCCAGTTTGATATGAGTTGGTGCAAGAATCTCCAAGATGTATTATTAGAAGGGATATGGGCTGCTCAGAAATCTGACAATCTACACATAGCCAAGAAAAAAAAGGAGAGCCCTTCATCCAGAAAAGAAAATTTCCCGGAAAAACAAACTAACCAAGCCAATAACCCTCACCTTTGGGGAAGAAGCTGTATAAATCAGGAAAACCAGATAATTACTGATACTGAACCCAGGGAGGGAAAAGCTCAGGTGAATGCTTAGGCAAGCCACCCTTTATCACTTTACAAGGCTCTTACAGGGGCCAGCATGTGGATTCAATCACTATGATCCAAGTACCTTCCAGCAATCCTATACTGTTTGCCACCCAAACCAGAAATAAACTCCTTGCTTATCCTTTCTGTTTTTGCAAATACCAAGTGTTGAGCAACTTGGGTTATTGCTGGTATGATCAAAGCTACAGATAGATGTTAGCCTTGACAATGTACTCTACCTAATCCTATGCAAGAGCACTACAGACTACAATAGAATAGAACTTTGAAGATAATTGCGTTTATTGAAGCTGGAGTACAATCTAACCAGCAGCTGCAATCTATCCAGGTGTAACTAAGAACTTGTTTTCATCCTTTCAGGCGTCTATATCAATATATACTGCAACAACCCTTGTTCTTGTCCTTTCAGACAGTTCTCAGTGGCTACCTTTGCAATAGGTCCATTTTTGCTGGCTGTACCTATCCTGATTGGCTGTCCTTGGCACATGTATTGCTACTGGCCTTGACAGGTGTACATGGCACTTCAGCTACAGCCTACACTCTTCTTGAGCTAGCCTACTGTCATTTATTAGTTGGCTGTATCTTACACGCCTATTATTGCGCTGTGAAACTTTGCCGTATTTAGTTGATGCTTAGAAATTGTCCCTGTTCAGCCTTCTCACATTGGAAGGTGGAATTCCAGTATTCCATTTGTAGGGCTTAATCAGTGATCCTTTTCTGGCTGGTGAGCCTTCTGCTTATTAATGCAACAGGTTGAATTGGGGATTATACACTGTATAATAGCAGACTCAATCTAGTATTGACCCGTGGATTATCCACCATGTAATGCTGACCCAAACCAATAAGAAACTCAATTATACGCCATGTAATGCTGACCCAAACTCAGTATTTCCTTGACATATGCGCATCACTTGTTTGATATATTCATAAACACTATCAGGCTGGGTAAGGCTGAGTTGATACAACGTCCATCAGGATGGTATGGGCAATATATAGTTGATGATTTAGTGATTACACACCGTGTAATCAATGATAATCACTATCTTGACTAATGTTTATACAGTGTATAATGCTAATATCAATTATAATAAACTAGTAATTATACGGCGTATAATATAACACATTGGGATGATAATCAGTTATAATACAGCGTATAATAGTTACATCTATCCTAATAAACTAACAATTATACAGTGTATAACTACCATATCCATTATAATATATTGCATTATACAGCATATAATTACTTCACTTAATAGAGTATCAGCCTAGTGATAGTACGGCGTGTAAATGTAATGATCTGCGTGCAATGATTAGCCTGATTATTTGTGGTCAATCATCCTAACCTCACACCAAGGAACAGCATTATTTGCCATTGGAGAAGATCAATCCCTTGTTGAAAAGAAATTTGCCAACTTCATGGGACTGTCTACCTCTAAGAGCAACATCAAAAGAGTTATCATGATGTTGCAACCAAGTTTCCAGACTCACCTGTCAACGTATCTTACAATACACAGGGGGTGCTCAACAAGTTGCCCCTTGATAATCTAACAACATGAACTAATCTGATGGCAATTTCAAATTGCGGGCACTTTCTCATAATTAGAAGTGCTACAAATTTGGCCTGCTGATCTTGCACAAGTTATTCCTTGGCTTCAAACCTTACATGGAACATACCACCCCCTTGTGGCCTGGTGGCTTTCCCCATATAGTACAGTAGTTTTAAAAGCTATGGTAATAACCAAAAATATCTCAGATTTAAACAAAATGATTTCAGATTTGAACAAAATCTAACTCTCAGGTTAAAATATACACTCTGTTAACAGGGTTTATTGGCGTTAATGGGCAAAATGAGTCAATAAAGAAACAAAGGACTCACGCGCAAAGCAAAACCATTAAAAATACATTGATTCACAAACAAAATGATGTGAGTTGACTTTCAGTGTACATATGTTTACTATGTAAATCAGTGACAAAATACACCCAATCAAGGTGAGTCAAAACTCAAACCAAAAACAAAACACAATAGCAACTCACTATGTAAACAAAATCACTCACACAATGTGTACAATGGATTGTAATCATGAATGATACCAAGGTATCTAAAATAAGACACAAGATCTGAAACATAAATTTTAAAAATATTGTGCTGAGTGTTTGAATTTGACAGTAAAATCTGGGAAAATGGGTGGAAATTATTTTGGGTATTCAAAAAATGGGTGTTGTAAAACCAGAAATAACTAATTAAGAAATAAAAAATCTATAATTGGGATATTGGGTGGGAAATACTCTAATTAAATATCCATATTCAGGTAAAAGCAAAAAATAAAATTAGGGAGTAACTTAATTGAAATTTATTTAATATTTTATTAATTTTTTATAATGTAAGGAACACAACACCAGAGTACCAATGCACCCGTTGTGCACCACAGTTGTGGTTGCCCCCACGGGTCAAAGAATAGAGTTAGTGCAACCCAAGTGCCTACTCAAGGAGGAGACAGGGGAGGAGATGGGAGAGGAGAGTTCCATAGTAACGCTGCACTGACACAGCCGGTTCAAGGAGCACAAGCTGCTAGGGTGCAAAGCATCAACCCTTGGGTCCCCAAGCTGACCCGGAAGTCCACCAAGGTCACCACCACAAAGAAAGTTAGAAACAAGGAGATAGAACTTACTTCATATGTGTTTTACGTTGTGTACCAGCAAAAGTCAGTCCTGTCAGCCATGCTGGAGAAGGTGAAGCCTGTACTTGATACTAGCTATAAGCCCTACGTCAGTGATGGCAATCAGAGGGATGATTAGGAGCCCCAGTTCTACCAAGCTGATGAGGGACAGATGGTGTTAAAAAAGGTTGCAGCCTTCTATACCAAGGTACCTATGCCCTGTGTTGTGCCCAATGCCAACAAGTCAATCCCCACCGCTAAAAAGCTTGCTCAGAAGCGCATCCCCAACATTAAACGCATCATCCTGCTTAAGCTAATGTGTGAATCAGGCAATTACAAGGCAGCTGCAGCCCTTGTTGGAATGGATCCCAAGTACGCCTCCAAGACCTTCAAAAAGTTCATTAACACAGGTCAAGTCCTTGCTGCGGAGAAATCCATGCGCATTTCCACCATGCTCACCAAGGAGCACAAATGGGCAATCCGCCAGTGGATCACCCGGGACTGCCATTTCAAACTGGTAAATATACAGGCAATGGTCAAGTCCACTTTTGGGGTTGAGGCTTCCATTTCCTTTTACTACCATCTGCTGAAGAAGATGCGCTTTTCCTAGAAAAAGCTCAGGGTATCTCTGTACAATTGGAATAGCCCAACCAACATTGAGACCCAGGAAAACTACACAGAGGCGTACACGGCCATAAAGCCAAGGAGACAATCAAATTTTACTATATTGACAAAGCCGCATTTGTCTTGTCTATGCGCAATGCATATGGCTATGTTCCCAAAGGCTCAAATGATGGGATGGCTTGGCGTGCTGCAGTCTGTGCTACAGCCTATTCAATGGTGGCTCTCCTTGGTTCAAAGGGGGTTGAGATATACCAAATGATTTTGGGATCTCACAATAGCCGGACCTTCCTATCATTTCTCCAATTGGTCCAGGAGCACCTGAGGCGCACAAGTCCTGGCTTCACCAACGTAATTGTGCTGGACAACATTGGTCTCCACAAAGTGGCTGAAATCCCTGAGGAATTCCCAATGATCAACACCAGCATTGCTGTGGGCCCCCAACAATTGGCCACAGCAAATTTGCGCTTCTCTTCCTCCCTGCCTATTTGCCCTTTCTAAATCCCATTGAGGAAGTCTTTGGGTGGCTCAAGCAAGTTGTCAAGCAAGGAACCTCAACTGGGACTGAGGGCCTCTTTAATTTGCTGCAGGCCGGGATCCACACCCTCCCAGCTGAGACTGTGGCCAAATTCTATGGCCATGCTGATTTGTTCATCCCTGTGTGCCTAGCCAAACAGCCAATCAATTAAAGCTTAGCATGTCCAATTTTTTTATATTCTCTTATTTATTATTCAAGATTTATTAATTATCATTTTACATTTAGACGTTTCCAAGCCCGCAATCACATTCAGCAGGACAATCAATGAAGGTTAGTAATTTATTTATTTATAATCATTTTTTATTGTGTCATCTAAGGGTATCCCAAACGCTTGATACTGGATTACGCAAACACATTAATATCACTTTTGGCAAATAAATATAATAATTAAAAAAAGTTAAATGTAATGTGTACAAATCAGAAGTAGATTTTATTGAAATATATCATTATGCTTTTATTAAGACCTTCTATGGGATATATTCTGAAAATCTTGTTTGCTAAAATAATAATTAGAAATTTTTATTATAATAAAAATAATATAAATTGCAATGGAATTATTTGGAAGAGAGAATTTATTAAGAGTGCTTGTAGTAGGTTCTTCTGTATGTACCCACCTGCAATGGAGGTGGCGCACAACCTCTACTGCCACACTGTGGACAGTGAATGCACCCTTATTAAAATACTCCCACCTGCTGGTGAATGGGAGTAGGGTCAGGTGCAAATGGAGGAGCAGCTTCTCTGGAAGAGCTGTAAACCCGTAGATACCAGCCAGGACCAGGGCGTCCTGGATGAAGTAATTCACTGAGTCATATCTGGGGGGGACCTTCTTCCTGTCCAGGGAGAGCCTGGCCTCATTGATTCCTAGAAGGACCCTGTCAAGATCCTCCACACTGGCGTCCATTCTGAAGTAGAAGAGATACCCAAGATAAACCACCAGATAAAGCCTTTGCCCAGCAAAGGCTTCCATAAACTCATATAATTTATTGAAAACTGCACTGATCTTCTTATCATGCTTGGTCTTTGCAAAGGTCAGCTCCATGGCTGCAGGGACCCCTGTCTTGTTGGCACTCCAGGCAACCCAAAGTTGGCAAGGAGGACTTTTGTCTTCTTGATGGCTGTTGCGTCAGCAACAGCCAATTTTCCCACCACGCTCCCAAAGTTGTCCAGCAGGTAAGAAATTGTGTGCTCCAAGGGGTAGCAGAAGCAAGCAGCCACATGGGCCCGGCCCATCTCCGGTACATTCTTGAATGAGAGCGTTGCCAGGACATCCCAAACAAGCTCAATGAAGTTTACAAAGTAAACTCCACTGAGGGATACTGGGTCCAGGCAGACTAGTTGGGCATCCTTGTAGGCAGTAACTACCCACTCAGATGCCCCCTTGCCATGTGTCAGCCCGGCCAATGCCTCCTGTGAGATTGGAAAGGACCCATGGATGCGGTCCTCCAGCTCCTGCAAGACAGGGGGGACAGATACAGCTGCTTGGCCACATGCATGGTGTAGTTGGCATAGAATGTTGCAGGGACAAAGGGGACCAAGACTTGGCGGAGTTCACTGTCTATGTTCTCTAAAAAACAGGTAAGTATTTACAAATTTTTATTAATTTTTATTTTTTTATGTTACCTTCACATGTTTCTTTCTTGCCGGCTGCTTCAGCAGGCTTGGCTATTCTTGGCGCAAGCAGTTGTGCGGGTAATTCTTTATCCTCTGTTCTGGCACGCTTGGCAGGTTTGAGATGTTCATACATCTCTGGGTTGTCAACCCAGACAGACCGCACAGAATGATTGTATGCCTTAAATTGCAGGCCCTCAACCACTGTCTTCTGGATGTTGAGAAGACGCTTGATAGTCTTCTCAGGGATGTCTGATTTTTTGTCATTAGGGCCTTTGCAGACACCTTGTCAAATTTTTCCCCTGTAAGGACGGCAGCCTTGACTTTTGCCTTGATCTTGCGGTCAATGTCTTTGATTTTGGCAATTGCCAAGTCAAGATCCTTCAAAAGCTTCTCCAATTCTCTCATTGATTTTTTACTAACCTTTTCATATGTTTTTATAGATTTCACCCCAATAAATTCTGTATTATTTTGATACTGTTGTCTCTTTGTTTATTCCTTTTTGTTTTCCCATTTACTACATTATCCCATCTTTTTACCCATTTTGTATATGTTTTACACTCATCTCAATATGTGTTGTTTTCTTTATGTTGGCATTGTTTCCTTGATTACCATATTATTTTTGGCGCTTTGCACAGCCCCTTGTGAAAATATTAACAACAATTTGGTGATAAGCTAAATTTGAATTATAAAATTATGTGTTAACTGTGTTTAGATAAAGTTGTTACTGATCCAAATTCAAAACCTTGATGATAAACTTTAAGCCAATCAGGAGCCAAGTGATAAAGTGATTGTTGTGACATAAAGGGACAAACAATAATTTTTTATGTATGTCCACTAATTAATATGATTGGTTGGATGATTTGTCATTGTACGCCATTGTCACTGTGGCAAGTTGTTGATGGACTAGTGCAAAATCAGCTTCTGGGTTAGCACTAGTCCATCAACAACTCGCCACAGCGGCAATGGCGTACAATGGTAAAACATCCAGCCAATGATATTAATTAGTGCACATACACTAAAGAATTATTGAATGTCCCTTTATGTCACAACAATCACTTTATCACTTGGCTCCTGATTGGCTTAAAGTTTATCATTAAGGCTTTGAATTTGGATCAGTAACAACTTTATCTAAACACAGTTAAGACATAATTTTCTAATTCAAATTTAGCTGATCACCAAATTGTTGTTAATATTTTCACAAGGGGCTGTGTCTGAGTACTAAAAATAAATGTGTTCTGGATCTAGATACATGGTATAGTAAATATATGATTTTATAGAAATAAGCTGAACATAAAGAATAAAACCAACTATAAACAAAGAGAACATGAACAATTGAAATTCAAAATAAAGATAATATAAATAGAAAATGTTTGGCAACAGGGGGTTTATTGGGGAGGGGAAGAGTGATGCCTAGGAGGCAGAATAGTGTGGGAAAGAAGACGTAGAGGCAGTGCTGGCCTGGGGGGTCTGGGATTGGGTGGGTTGGGTTTGTGGGTGAGGGGTGTTGGTGGCGGGGGTAGAGGCAGGAGGATTTTGTGTGATGGCTGTCATATAACGCTTATTGTATTCCTCATTGGTCATTGGCTGGATGGGCTGGTAGGTGGCAGTGGCCCAAGGTGGAAGGCGCTTATCCTTAGTGATTGGTTGCCCATGTTCACATGGAAAACCATTTGCGCAAATAAGTCAGCCACCATTTGGTGGCCAAAGAGAAAATTGTGGTCAAGGACCCCAAGATAGAGGTTGTTGAAAGCCTGAGTGCAGTGCTCCTGTAGTGTATCTCCAATATTAAAGAACACAACATCAGCCAGATGGATGTCTGCGTGGCCAGCTGGGTACACAGAGGCCTGGTGCCCACATTGCTGGATGGCGCAAGGGCAGTGGAGCTACCCTCCATCTGGTGGCTCAAGAAAACCTGATGCTTTTAATCCAAGCATCCCAGGAGTCAAGTAATCCACTAAGGATGTGGCTGTACAAGTAGCCATCAATGAAATCTGGGTTTGTCTGATAGTAGACAAATCCTTGGCTAAAACAGCCAGAAATGCACCAATAAACGTCCCCTTCTTGACCTTCTTCCTTCTATTCTTAACAGTGGCTTTTCCTTGCTCACCAAAATTGTCAAAAGCTATTGATAGCTTATAATACAAGACAAACATGACATCATCTGACAGACTAGTCAAGCATTGGACCAGAGTTGATTTGATGTCTAGATCATACAGGGAATCCTCAGCGCCATCCCATTGGTTGCCAGCAAAATTGATAAGAACTCATGTTGAAGCCACCTTCCCATACATCCAGAGCTGCACCATGCGCTCAGACACCCAAATGCCATGGTGCGCAAGTTGCTTTCAGACCTGGGTCAAGGGAAGCTAGGGATCCCGCTGGAGGAGGTCAAGCATGATTGGGTATGCCTCAGATATTTGTGACTTGGGGGCCTTCTTGGGCTTCTTAGCCATCCCAATCAGATTACCCCTGTTCATCAGGTTGTTGAATTCCTGCATGACAGTAGCTTGGGTAAATTGCAACTGGGCGGCAATCTGTTCCCAGGACAGACCCTGCAGATTCAGTGCCACAATTTCCTGAAGAATTTGGGCAGTGATGATTTGTTGCTTGGGGCGCTGGGCCGGGGGAGCTGAAGCCTTATTGGCTGTAGGGGGGCAGGTTGGCTGGTGGCAGAAAGTTGTTCCAAATCAAGGTTGCCATCCTGATTGGTTGGTTGAAAGGCAGCTTGTGTGGGGGTGGGTACAGGAGCAGGGGCAGAGCTAGACACTGTGTGACTACCAAACAAGTCAAAGCTGTAGGGGTTGGTGGTCAGTAACAGGTCAGCTTCCTTTTTACCCACCTCAAAGGCTTGGGTGTAAACAGGTGACTCCACGTTCTAAGCCTTGCCTCCATTGAAGCTGGCTTGGCTGCTGCTGGCTTGGCTGCTTGTGCCATTGAAGATGTTGCTAGTAAAAACCATATTGAGCTAAAACCTAGGATAAAATCACTAAAAGTAGAAGTTTAAAATTTTATAATTTATTTTATTGTAATCACCATTCCATATTTGAAAGGTTCTCAAAACCATTTCATACAAATTAGGATCCATAAAAAATGAAAAATGCCTCTGTTCCTTAATTGGATAGGTGTTGATTGGTTGAAACACTGTTATTTTTCTATTTTAGGCTGTTCATACTACACATTCTGTGTGAGTTCAATTTGTTTTGTGCTTGTGGAATCTCACTTCTAGATTGCTCTAATTTTGTTTCATTTTAATCCTTTTGTTGATGCCTTGTATGAATCCTGATTGGATTATAATATACTCCGAAACAGCATCCATCCATTTCACTTGTTGCGTCAGTTTGTTTTGTTTGTGGTTTGAACTACACCGCTTGATGTTTGATATAATTTTGTATAATAGGCTAGTGAAATTTTGTTTTTGTTTGACAGTTCATTTATTAACTGAAATTTTATAAATTAATTGAATCCTGAATCTTGCGCAACTTGGATTTTGTTCAAACCTGAAATCATTTTGTTTAAATCTGAAGTATTTTTGGTTGTTGCCTTAGCTTTTAAAACTACTGTATATCAATCACAGTATTATATAATAAACAATACCTTATTCTCATAATTCCTGTCTTTTCTATTAGAATGTTATCTTCCCCAATTCAAATACTGAATCTTCATTGGTTCAGTTGCAACAGTGGTAGCAGTGGTAGGCTCACAGCCTACCTAAAGAGAACATTCACCCCAAGAAAGGACAGAGTACGGGCTGTATGACAACTCCCCACCAAGAAACCTTCCTGTCAATCCCCAAGGGGGACATCCCCAACAGGTATGTCATCTATTAAGACCAGCTAGATCTTACAAGTGTACATAATTGACTCCACCTTGGGCAACGCAACATAAGTGTCACCCCGTCCCAGTCAGACCTCTCCCAGCACATGCTCAACCTCCAGCTGGAATCCTTTGCAGGAGGTGTTGAAGAAGCTGACATAGTCAGTTGGCTCCACTCTACTGAAACCCGCCTCTGTATCTGCCAACTACCTGAGCCAATGTGGGTTGCCACTGCTTTGGGCCGCCTTATGGGGCCTGCTACAGACTGGTTTACTAACTGGGCCAGTCAAGAAATAGAAATTTCCTGGGTGTTGTT
The DNA here is from genome assembly GCA_014839935.2 of Entomophthora muscae. Lineage (NCBI taxonomy): Eukaryota > Fungi > Entomophthoromycota > Entomophthoromycetes > Entomophthorales > Entomophthoraceae > Entomophthora > Entomophthora muscae. Next base: position 35,478 of record QTSX02000938.1, on the reverse strand, counting down.
CAGGGATGCCAGAAAGTCCTGCTACAGTGAAACCGTTTCACCCATTATAGTGGGAACTCCCCTCCTAGCTATTTATCAGACTGGGTTGTTCCTGAACACCTTGCCACCTGGCAGCAAGCTCTTGCTGCCGCCCCAGAAGCCATGACCAACAGGAACACCATGCTACTTACCTTGATTGTTAATGGGCTTAAGCCCCATATCTGCAAGTGGGTTCCTGTAGGTTGCTGCACCTCCATTGATGACTGCTACAAGGTCATTGTGGAGGCCAATAATCAGGCTTCAATGGGCTTCTGCTGTTCCAATGACACACCACCCCAATCTTGTCCCGCACCTGACAGCGCTCACAACCAAGTAGATTGCTGCCAGCCACACCAACAGAAAAATGGGGTTAAGCATCCCCACAAGGGGGAACTTCAACTAGCCCAGATTGAAGACTAGGAAAAAGCCTGGGATTGTAGTTAAAAGAGGTTCTACAACCTCACTTGACCCTCACTCTCAATCCCTCCTTGCAAAGAACCCCTACAACTACAATGTTCATGAAGTTGAGGACCTCAATGTCTTCCAAGTTCATAGCAACAACCCCATACTCCAAGCAAGCCACTCTTCAAATAAAGTAACTTTCTTGGCCTATCCCTTCTGTTTCAGTGGGCACACCCACAAACTACTGGTAGAAACTGGGGCCAATCACACTATGGTTGACCAGGCTTTTGCCAACGCTCAACAACTAGACCAAGCACCAAGCAGGTTCAAGGCAGTACAAGTGGCTGACTCCTGTATAATAGCAATTATCCATGAGACGGTACCCTTTTTGGTGAGAATGGGGAACATCCAGGTTAAGCTCACAGGACCAATCATGGCAGATCTCAGCCACAATGTTGTTGCTGGCCTTGATTGGCTTTGTCACAACTGTCCCTACATTGACTGGGATACAACTGTAATTACCCTCAATAGAAATGGGGTGGGTTTTCAGATATATCCCGTTGAAATGAACACGTTGCTTAATGATACCGTGTTTGTCAGAATAACAGAAACAGGCTCATATGAGTTCAAGGGGGGGAAACTAGACTTCAATCAATGCTCAGTCAAAGTTATCTGCGCAGAACCACCTGCGGCCCTCCCCTTGACTACTCCACCTCCATAAGCACTTGTCACTCTCCTTGAGGAGTATAAGGATGCTTTTAGTGAAACACTGAACCAACTACCCCCTCCCTGAGAGATCCAGCATGCCGTACAACTACAAGGGTTGCTTCCCAAAGCACATCCCCTCTATCTCTTGACACCAAAAGAAGATGAAACCCTCTGCCAGCACCTCATAGACACACTTGATAAGGGCTTTATCTGCTCCTTGCTTTTGCCATACAGGGCTGCTGCATTCTTTGTAGCCAATAAGGACAGGTCCCTTTGCTTAGTCACAGATTAATACACCCTAAATAGGGTGACCTTTAAAAACAAACACTCCCTGCTGTTGATTGATGACCTGTTTGACACACTTGCAGGTGCAAAGGTCTATAGCAAGATTGATCTCACTGCAGGGTACAACCAGGTCTGCATTGCACCAGGGGATGAGGCAAAAACTGCCTTCTTCAGGCAACAGCGCCCATGTTGGCAATAATGTTAACAGTGGCCATGTCAACACTTTGTCAACATGGCCACTGTTGACTCAAAACTCTAAATCTCCTATATCTTTTGCTAGTCACACTAGCTTAATTCTTTTTTAAAGTGTTCAGGGGTGCAAACCCAGAAAAAACGGCAAAATTGTGGCCATCTTGACACAATTTAATATTAAGCTTAATAAAAAACTCAATTTAACCAGATTTTTCCTTTACATTTACTAATAAAAATTAGTTTATTTTTTATTTGTTTTCACAACGTAAAAGTGTCAATGTCAACACTTTTTAAGCATAACTTATTTTTAATAACAAAACTGAAGCATCTACAGTAAAAAAAATAAGTGCACATTTAAAAATATTTTTTTATTGAATTATTATATTGAAAAAGACAGTGCACATACATTTGATTGTTGGAATGTTCATGTTATAAATATATATGTGGCACTTATTACGGATTTAATATATTAAGTGGATTGGTGGCTAACGGTGATCCATTAATTTAAGCGTGAGTTACTATGTAATTTACTATAGAATTTATTATTAAAAATAATGTTGACACTTGTAAATGTTGTTTATTTGCTTGTGATCATCCCCCAGGGTGGAATTAAGCAAATTAGAGTGGCACAATTAAGCCTAGATTAATATGTCACCTCATATAAAGAATGTTGTAAGTGACGTTCTTGACACTTTACCCTTTTCAATACTTGAATACAACTTCTTAACAACTTCATTTAAGTGCAATGGTAAAATATCATATTAACACCCCCAAAATATAATTTTTAATAAAGAAATAAAGAACCTTGATACTTTTTTTACTTATTTTCGTATGTTTTTTTAATTTTTATATGTGAACAAAAATACACAGAAAACAGTTAATTTTTGCTAGCCTGCGTAAATTTAATTAAGCGTACTATAAAAAATATAGTAAATTTTTTAAAAAATGCCAATAGTGACAATGTTTTCAAAAATAATGTCTACAATTTTTGTAATTGACAGTGAGAATTCATCTTTTTTTACTAATTGTCACTCATAATCTCAACGCTTTTCAGTTCTCACATATAAAACTTCTCATTTTTTGATATGTTGTATTTTTAACTTTTCTCTTCTATATTTTTCAATTTTTAAAATAAAATCTATATATAAATATAATACTTTTGCATATTTCTCTTAACTTTTAATTTTTAATTTATAACTTTAATAAAATAAAAACTATACAAGTATTTTTTAACTTTTACATGCCAATAAAAACCATCTAAGATTTACTTTTTATATATTATGCTTTTTAAGTTGTTTTATTTGTTTTTTACATATACTGCTTTATTTTAAACCATTTTACTTATTTTTTCAGGACAAAAACACTTCCAAACAGCCCAAAGGAACCAAGTGTTCTTCAAAGCCAACCAAATCCACAAAAAGAAGCCTGTCTCATCAAAGAAGGCCACTCCAAAAACCATCCCCAAAGCCCTCACCAAAGCCCTCCCCTGAGCCCTCTCCTGAGAAGAGCCCTGCTCACTTCACTGGGGGAGAGGAATCTGATGGCTCCCTTACAGAGCACAGTTTTTACAACTTGGCTTGTGACAAGGAGCCAACCAAGAAGAAGCACCCAACCAAAAGTTCCACCCAAAGATAAGTCTCCTGCACATGAGGAGCACCACAATAAGCCCCCTTCTGCTTCCCCCCACCAAACTCCTCCCTTCAAGCTCATCTGGGGATGATTCAAAGCCCTGCCCCAATTACTTCCCTAGCTTCCGCCATGCTTCTTCTGGCCCCTGGGACCCTCTGTTGGCCCACAACATCTGCAACGTTGATGGCAAATTCAAGGTTCCCTCTTCCTTGCCCAAATACTTCCCAATCATGAGCATAAAGGATGGGCTGGCCATGATGGCCAATGGGTATATTTTATCTTGCAACAATGCCAACCAGGGCTTCAAGAGCCGCCATTACACCTGCAAGGACTGCTCCTGCCCAGTGCGGCTCAACACTGAGCGCTGGGACTTGGTCCAAACCATCAAGGGCAAGAATACCTGCATCATGCCAAATACCACCATTGCCTGCCTCCTAAAGTGGTATCTTGTCCAGGTGATGCCCACCTCCAAAGATCTTTCTGCCACCCAGCTGGCTGTGCTTGCTTGCAAGTACCTCTCCCCAACCAACTTGAGGAGGGTGCCAACCCATAATCAGTTGGTCAAGTTTGTAAGTGATAGGTGTCAAGCCTCAAACCCCATGGCCAAGAGTGCCACCAACATCAAGGACTTTATCCTCACAGATGCCCTCAAGAAGTCAGAGGATGGTGAGATGCTCCTTCTCCATGACAATGGGCAGGAAGTGGAGGATAGGATTATAGCCTACGCCACAACCCAAAACCTGGAGCAGCTGAACACTGCTACTACCTGGTTGTGTGACGGCATATTTGCTACTTGCCCCTTTCTATTCAAGTAGCTTTGGGTCCTTCATGGGCAGTTTAATGACCAGGTTATCCCCCTTGTCTCCTTTCTTCTTCCTGGTGCCAAGACTGAAGTCTACACCAGAGCCTTCAAGATTGTCTGGGATGCTTTGAGCTCACTTCCCACCAACCAGCTCCCCCCTCCCACTCACGCCACAAGGGCAAATTCCTCCTCCGCTGAGAAGGATGAGATGACCCTAGCTGCTGAGCAGCTAGCTCATGCGCGCTCACTTGGGCCAAAGGTTATTATAATGGACTTTGAGCAAGCTCAGTTCATAGCCTTCAAGGCCACCTTCAATGGAGAAGTTCAGGGCTGCTTCTTAAATTTTAGGCAGGCCCTCATCAAGAATCTCAAGATTGAGAAGGACCTTTTTGAGAAGTATCTTAACAATGGTAAGGGGAAGTGCCATTTTTCCTTGACTCAGTTTGCTGCCTTGGTTTTTGTGCGCCCAGAGCATACTGGAATTGGCTTTGAGGCCCTCCTGGAGGACGCTTACATCAAGAAGCACTCCACCATCTTCAAAGGTTACTTGGATTACTTTGAGCACCAATGGGTGGGCAAAAAGGTGACTGCCCAGAGAGGTAAGAGCGGGGCCAGTGCTCCTTGGAATTGCCAGGGCGCCTGCATCAAGGGGGAGATGAAGACCACCTCTAGCCTTGAGGTTTTGCATAAGCACCTGAAGGTGAAGTTTGGTTCAAACCCCAAATACAACAAGTTCTTCTCTAAGCTGCAGGAGGAGCAGGCCCAGACTGTCTCCAAGTTTTGTAACCTGACCAACCAGGTGGCCCCCATGAAGTAAAAGTACAAGGAGCAGGACTACCAGGAGGACGTTCAGAAGGTGGTAAAGAAAAAGTACAAGGTGGTGGAGATTAAGAAGTACCTTGAGGACGTTGCCACTGCTCTTGCTGGTGGCTTTAATTAGCTTATTAAACCTTACATTGCCTTTATATTTTTTACTTTTAAACTTTTAATTTATTTATATAGTAATAATTTTTTTAGGTATAAATGGTAAGTTTCAGATACAGTTTTAATGTGATTTAGTAAGAAATATCTTATATTTTGTTAATTTATCTTTAAGGTATGAGATATTTTCAGTTATGCTTATATAAAGTATAATAAATTAAAATTAGAATTTTCTTATATTTTGTAGTTATTATGATATATAAAATATCTTTATTTTTGGTTTTTTGGAATTTTATTTTTTATGGGAATAAAAAATAATTTTATAATAAAGAGTGTAAATCACATAGTAAATTGAAATATATTTGCTTATATCTCCTTATTTTTATTACTTATAATAATTTTTTTATTGCAGTTTTGAATTTTCTGGGGTTATTTTAGTAAAATAAAGTATTTTAAAATAAATTTATATATTAAAAATGTTCAGGGTGAAGTGTTTTGTTAATTCAAAAAAGTGTCAACATCCAGGAAACAACATTAAGTAAAACCAGGTCATCACTTTACTATAGTGTCAACATCCAGGAAACAACATTAAGTAAAACCAGGTCATCACTTTACTATAGTGTCAACATTAAAAGTGTCAACATGGCTACTGTCAACATTTTTAATGTCAACATGGGCGCTGTTGCCGCGTATTTCACCATAAATTAACCCAAATTGGTGACACTTTGATAGTACTACCCCCTATAACACAGCCATTAAAAAAATGTCTCATATGCTAGCTTTATAGAGCTTATCATAGAAGGAACTTTGTTATTTGGGCTTCAACAATAAAATGTTTTACTATTAATTTTATATAGTAAAGATGGTTTTTATATCATTGCAAAATACACCATTACAAAATCTACTAAGCTTTTAAGTGTCCAATAGAAGTGGCGCCCACCAATGCAGCACTAAGAACTGACCCATTTTAACATGGTGTCATAGTACACTATATAGAACACACCATCACAAATTGAGTGTTTCAACTTTTAAAAATTACAATTTGACATCTAAATTCACACTGGTAAAAAATGTATGAAAACATCTGAAAATTTGCATATAGCATTTTTGATCTACTCTAAACAACTGGGTACTTTTTAACCCCAGTTGTATAAGCTAGTCTTTTTGAGAAATTTATGTTTTACTCTTTGGCCTGGTTGAGGTAGTTCTACCATGAAAATATTAAATAAAATAAAAAATATGCAAAATTCCTATTTTTTGCCCAGCACCATCTCAAAAACTCCATCTTATATTACAGCATCTAGAAACACAGCTGCAGCCAAAAAATTTAAGTTTTGCAACCCTTCACTGCTAATAAAAACCTTTTTTTAGACAAAATTAATTTCCCATTTCTTTGATATTATGTATTTTGAGAGCTTTTGTACAAGAATATGTAAAAATATTTTAAGCTTTTTATATTGCAAACATTCTCATTTTTTACTTTTAAAATTGTCCTCAAATTTGAACTATTCTGATGCTAATTCACCCTTAGATGCCTCCCAAGCCTACCATCAACGCTATCCCCAAGGCCCCTAAAAGCAAAGCCACTCTCTACAAGGCAAGAAAACACAAGGTTACCCCCTTCAAGCAGCCTACTAAGAAAAAGACAGCTGTCAAGACTCCCACACCTTCCCCCAAGCCTGAGGCTGTTATCTTCACCCCTCCCCACTATCCCTTCTTCTACTCCCCCTCTGATCCCCAGGAGAAGCACTTTAATTTCAAAAATGAAGATGAGCATTAATGAGACTCTGAAAACAACTCTGGTGACCATGGCTCAGCTTCCTCAGAGGAGGAGCCCATTCTAGAGTGGGACTTGCATGTAGTTGCTAATATCTGCAATGACAATATGCAATTCAAAGTCCCTGATGTCTTCCCTGACTTATTCCCTATTATGACTAAGAAGGGGGACACTGTCTTTATAAAGGATGGGTTACTGTTCACATACAACAATAAGAAGAAAAACATTGTGCATCATCACTACCACTGTGATAGTCTAGGCTGCCCCGCACAATTAACAACAATTGGATTCAATAGGTTAAGGAGCTCATCATTGAGCATAACTGTTTGGGCTCTGATATGATACTATATTATCTCATGTACTGGCACCTACACCAAGCCATTCCATTTAACAAGGACATGACTTCATCTGAGCTGGTCACTCATGCCCTCCTCCACCTTAATGAGAATCAGAGAGAGGAGGTTGGAGATAATACCAAACTCCAACACTATGTCACTGATCAACACTCAATTGAAGAAAATCTTGGTGTCACCACCAGGAATATGGACAAGCTTGTGCTAACAGAAGATCAGAAAACCACTGTTCTTGGTAAAATATTTTTCTTACATGATGATAGTCAAGGACCACCAAACTGTATTTTGTGCTTTTTAATGCAAGAGAATCTCACATACCTCCTAAAATGCAACACCTGGTTTGCCAATGGGACATTTTCATCTTGGCTAAAGCTATTTTAACAGCTCTAGACTATCCATGGCCAGGAGAACAAGCATAGTTTTCCCTTTGTGTTTTTTTCTCCCTAATAAAAGGGAGGATACTTATATCTGCACTCTTACCATCCTCAAGCAAAAGCTGGATGGCATATTATCCACACTTGATTATGAACCAACTGAGAAGAGGGACCACAAGAAAAATAAAGCCAATCAGGAAGCCACCCAGAAACAGGCCACAACCAAAAAGGTGCCAGAGCCTCTTCCCTACCATTCAACTCTGATGGTTGACTTTGATACTGCACAGGCCAACATCTTTATAGATGTATTTAAAAGCAGGCCACAAGGATACTTCTTCCAATACTGCCAGGCTCTGCACAAGAACCCGATGAAAAACCCAGCACTCAATAAGCTGGTATTCAAGGATGACACAAATGAGGCCAAAATATCTTCAATTGATTATCTTCTCTGGACATGATCATAAAGGAATAATTTAACCGTTTTTACAATGAGCTGCTCAAAGACAAAACTATTGAGGATCACTAAAAAGTATTTGATCCATTTATTCAATACTTTGAGCACCAGTGGGTAGGTGTATTCCAGAGGAATTGCTGCATCTGCAAGGGTGGTGACTCCATTAATTGGAACTGCTATAAGCAGGTTAAAGAAGGCGCCACTAAGACCTCTTCACTTGAAGGTTGACATAATCAATTTTACTGCTTAGTCAAGGTAAAGAAGCCTAGATTCAATGTGATCATCAACAAGATGAAGATTCAGTATACCCACAGGGATCAGCTTTATCCACAGGCTATCAAGAGCAAGGCTATTGTCTCCAAGCATGCTGCCCAGCAGGTCAAGTTTGCAATTGTCACCAAAGAAGTCTTAGAACATAATTCCAAGGAAGGCTGTATTGCCCATCTCAAAGGAATTGTTACAGCTCTTGGAGCTAAAGCCTAATTCACTTTCTTCACCAATAAATTATTTCCTTTCAAATATTTTTTTGGGGTTTTCAATCAAACAATGATGTCAATTATGACAGAGCCTGTAGAATAAATTAATGCACCCTCATTGTCATAAATTCATAATATAAATAATATGTATATTGAATCAGCAGTAGATTGTGGGCCCTTGCTACAAAATCAATCATGGATACACACCACTCAGCAAAGGCTACAGGTGCCGTGGTGCCAACTAGCAGTTAATATAGCATAAAAGCACTGTCCTAGTTATACACTGAGCACTTCTGCACCAACTGGAATTTATTCTAGGAGCTGCAGCACCACCTAGCAGATATTTTAGGTGCCAAGGCGCCGCTGGTCCAAATCCCCAAAATAAAAATCTCCTTAATTATTGTATTTCCAAGCAAACAATTCAAAGTATGTTAAGGATAAAAGGATGTAATCCTGAAGCTACCAAAGCTACCTACACTAAGGGCCATCTGCTCTGGGCGAAAATATATACATTCTGTTGGTTGATGTGTGATAAGTGCCAAACCTAGATTACTGATTAACCAAAAAAGGGGTGTAATAGAATGTCCTAGAAGACATTGCTAGCCGCCAAGGGATTAACCTTTGAGAAGGTATAAAAAATTAATTAATTATAATAAAATCATCTTTTAATCTGCAAGTACTTCTGTGTGATCAGGAGCCATCCTTTGACAATAAACATGTTTACATAGATCCTAGTTCTTCTGATACAATACTAAATGTCAAGATTTTTGGTTCTTGAAGAAGAAGAGTTATTATTTTTATTAGGGTTGTTATACATGTTGAGATTGGGATATCTGTGTGGAGACAGATGTGCTTCCAATTGGTGTGTGATTGCAGCAACTAGCAGAGTTCTGTTACTGCTTGAGCCAAGTAAAGGGAGAGTCCTGTGGTCTTTGGGACGCGACACCAGCTATGGTGGTTTGGCAGGATTCTGGAAGTATCAATAATATGCTCTTATTGTACTTGACACTACTACTATTTGGTTTAGTAGTAATGTTGATAGTTCTTAATTGTCTCCTTCCAAGTGATCTGGGAAGGACTTTTTATAGTGTAAAGGTAGTGGCCAGACTAGCATCTATCTGCAGATAACTCTTACTAGCTAGCCTATCATCCCCAAGCTACTAGTTTCACCCCCAGAGTTGGATTCCAAACCTGAATAAGGGTTTGGAATGAGATAATATCTTAGGCTACTAATTTATCCTCTTCATCCTGGATATTCCTTGACTTAGTTGAGACCAACTAAGTTGACATCTATAGGGCAGGGTCCCATCTTGTGCTTGGTCTAATGCACAAAACTTGCACAGGTGGTTTTCTGTCTCATTTCTTGGTGAAACAGGATGTTTGTAATTTCCTGTCTTTATTCTATAGGGAGGGTTTGCGTCTATTTTGGGATCCAGAATGCCTAGCATCTAATTATAGAAGCTTCTGGATTGACCCATGACCCAAGACCCGGAATTTCTTAGGTGTCTTCTAGATTAGAAACTATAAAAGTCTTGATATAGTTTCTCCATATTCTGGAATAGAGGTCTTGCACCTGGCTGTGGCCTGTCTATTGTTGACCCATAGCTTTAGTGATGGGAATATGGATCAGTAAACCCTGATATATCAAGATTTCAGACTTCCCCCCCACTTGACTGAGCTATATAGTCTTGGCAAACATCTCTAGCACTGAAATATGAGCAATAACTCTAATTACTCTGGTGTTAGCAACAAGACTGATGCCCGCCAGATGGTGGCACAGATGTCAGAAAAAGACTGACATCATTTTTGCGGACTTTTCAAATAGGTCAAGGTGGTGTTGCTTTGTGGGCTACGTCAAACAAATTTTGGCTCACTATGGTCTGGACTAGAGAGTTCAGTACCTGGTGAAAACAATGATGAAATCCCAGTGGAGGACACTACTGTGTGGTGTTCTTCCGTTGGTGGGGAAAAGCGCCTGAGTGAGGACCAAGCTGGTTCAGGGCGTACCTGCCCTTGCAACTTGGAGAGGGAGCCATTGGTAATGGATCCACATTCTGGTACCTTATTGCTTGGTTGACAGTAATCTGCCCAACCTTGATTCTGTGCCTTTGCTCCAATTGGGTGAGGAGGGTTTTTCCATTTCCCATTTTTATTTGGGAATGAATATAATTCCTCAATTCCTCTTTGTAGTGATGGGCCAGCATCCACGCCTCAATCTGAAGCGGTGTATTACTTATTCTAGTGAGGGCTTTCACTCAGTTGAAGACAAATAACTGGCAGAGTGGCTGGAGGAGCAGATGGCGGAGCTCTTAGTGGAGACTGGTGGTTCCAGCAGGGTGGACAAGGCCTGCAAAAGCTATGTTCTGGACTTTGGCTTACAGGTGTTTTCTTCTTGATTTGATGCTCTGGGAGGGTTTCCTTTGCTGTACTTGTAACTGGGTGTTGACAACTCAGATGTGCAGGACAGCCTAATCTGCTGTGTTGTCCGTAGCGTGTACGCTGCCATTGATAGCAGGGCCAAGCATCAGGCAGTTTGTGGGATGGTGTTATGTGGGGAAATAATGCTTACCCCTGATCTTAGCCTGTCAATGGCTAATGTTGATAATATGGCGGCGCAATGGGAGAAGGTTTGTAATAAGCTGGATGGTCTTAAGGCGCTGTTGTCTTGTTGTTATTGGTATATTTCCAAATTTATGTTAGACTGTGTGGTCTTGTTGTGTGCTTTCCCCTTAGACGCTGAGCTCTGGCGGGTTGATGCTATCTTGGAGGAGATTCTCATTCCTTTTGTTTGGTTTTCTCAGATAGTCCCAAGTGAGCGTCAACTCTGGCTGCAGGCCGCCACTTATTGTTTTGTAGAGGAAAGGAAGTTCTTGTTTGTGTCAATCTGGAGCCTGAGACAGGTAGTGCAGCGTTCTCAAAGAGGGAGCACCCAAGTGGCTGATCCCAAAGAGGATGAAGAGGACCCTGAGTACCAGAGAGGTAATCCTTGAGTCCCCTATGATAAAGCTCCTATTCCTATTTCAAATTTTTGAATTTATTTTAGTAAGCTTTATTGTGAGCCCTTATTGGTAATAGAGAAATATGGCTTGAGGAATCTGGCATGAACTCTGTTAATGAGTCTTCCATTGGCCAGATCCTTGATTGTGAAAACATCTTGGGAGGTCTTTTCAATTATTTTGAAGGGATCTTTCCAGATTCTGTCAATCTTATGAGCCCATCCTATGACTCTGTTGTGATATGAAACTTGGGTGCCAATCTTGAATTTGGCAAGGGCGCGTCAATTTGTGTTGTCAGTCTTGCATCCTTTATTCCTGGTGAGGGAGGTTTTAGTGAAAGCTTCTGCTTGAAGCTTGATAAGTGTGTTGGCTAACCTAGACATATATTGTTGATATGTAATGCTACCTGGGTTCCCCATTGCTGAGAAGAGAATTGGCAGAATGGCTGGATGTTGTCTGTACGTCAGCTGGAACAGGGAGAAGCCAGTTGTGCTGTGGATTGAAATGTTGTATGCAAACACAACAGCAGGAAGAAAGAGACACCATTTCAAAGTGCGGGTGTCTGCCAGTTTACACAGAATGTTGACCAGAGTGCTGTTGGCTCTCTCAAGCATTCCTTTAGATTCTGGACAGTATGGTGTGGAGAGCACTCCCCTCACGCCCATGAGATCATTTAATTTTGGAATTACATGAGCAGTGAATTTTTTTCTGTTGTTGGTAAGAAAAAAATGAGGGCAGCCATGTTAATGAATGATATGTTCCAACACAAACCTGGCAGTTGACTTGGCACTTACATGCTATAGATCTCTGGCTTTCATCCATTTTGTAAGGTGGTCAATTGCCACAATAGTATAGCATAAACAACCAACACACATGGGAAGGGGCCCTACTATAGCTATACTAACAGTATGTCAAGCAAACTTGGGCTCTACTGCTTTGTATTGGTGCTTACCAGTAAAAGGTTTCTCATGTTGACACTCTGTACAGTAAGTCAGGGTCTCTTTTACATCAAAGAGAAGTGACTCCCAGTAGTAGTTTAGTTGAAGTTGGTGGACTGTTTTCCTTAAGCCACCATGACCCATAGCCTTGTGGGCGGTCATTATCAGGTCCAGGCGCTTTGAAGGCCTTGGGAAAATGTATTTAGCACCCTAGTGGTACTTGTACAATTTTTGATTCTCAACCTTGTAGTCTCTTCAGAGTTCACAGAGGATGGCTTGAACTTTGTCTGGTTTGTCCTCAAACTGGTTGTTGAACATCTTATTGTACAGTGGGTTGGCCTGGGTTGCTACTATAGCAACTGTTAGTAGTCTCAATAAGCAGTTCACATTCTGGTGATTGGTGCCTGGGCGGTGGACTATGGTATAATTGAAAGCCTGGAGCTTTAATGCCCATTGGGCCAGACGTTCTTCTGGCTCCCTAAGTTTTTGCAACCAGCTGAGACTAGCATGGTCTGTGACCACGGTAAAGTGTACCCTGTGCAAGTATACCCTAAATTGCTTGTAGGTGTATATCATGGCAAGGCATTCTTTTTCAGTGACCGTGTAGTTCTGCTCATGTACATTCAGAGAGTGGCTAGCATAGACCACTGGGTGCTCTGCCTTTGTGTTGTCCAACTGGTAAAAGACAGCTCCCAGAGCAGATAATGAAGCATCTGTTTGGATAAAAAAAGGTCTGCTGAAGTATGTGTACATTAATACCAGGCTTGAAGACAGGCTGGTGTGGAGGGCATCAACAGCGTCCTGGCACACTGTTGTTCACAGGAAGGGGACTTCATTCTTTAGTTGATGAAACAGGGGGTTTCCAGTACAAGAAAAGTTGGGGATGAAGCAACAGTAATACCCTACCATCCCCCAAAAGACCTGGTTATTTTGCTTACTTTCTGGCCGCTTCATCTTGGTGATTGCCTCTACTTTAGCTGGCTGGGGGCAGAGTCCTGCTGTATCCACCAAAAATCCAAGGTACTTCAACTGATCCTTAAATAATTGATATTTCTGGGGTTTGATCTTCAATTTGATGTCTGCCAGTCTCTTGATGACAGCCTCTAGGTGCTCAAGGTGTTTGATGAAGGTTTTTGAAAACACATTGATATCATCCAGATAAACTAGGATGCAGGAGAGCTTGAGATCACCTAGTATGGTGTCCATGGCCCGTAGAAAAGTTGAGGGTGCATTACATAACCCTTGTAGCATTTGGGTTGGCTGGAAGAGGCCTTGAGAGGTGATTATTGCACACTTCTCTTGTTCCTCTTGTGGAAGTTTGATCTGCCAGTACCCTGATATGAGGTCCATGGCTGAGAAGTACTTGGTCCCTCCAAGTTAATCTAGCGCGTTGTCAATCCTGGGCAGCAGGTATGAGTCCTTCTTTGTAATTAAGTTCAGACGTTGGTAGTCTATGACTACCCACTTACTTACATCCTTCTTTTTCACTATCAGGATGGGTGACGCCCAAGGACTCTTGGTTGGAATCAACATGCCCCCTGTCAAGAAGTTGCTGGATTTCATTACTCACAGTTTCTTCACTGGCCTATGAGCATCAAATTGGTTGGAGGCAAACAGGCTTATTGTCACCTGTATCTATGTGGTGAGTGACCTCATTGGTGCACCCAAGGTTTAAGTTGTCCTCTGCAAATATGCAGCAGTATTTTTTTAATAGTGCACTGGCTTGCTCCCGTTAAGTCTCATTGAGGGAAGAAATGTCAGACAGTGGTGTGGTCACATATGCTGTGGTTTCAACTTGATCAGGTAATCCCATTTCTGAAAAGTCTCCAATACACTCAAAACTGCCCAGCTCTTCAACTGGAAGAAGATGGACAAACCCAATAATCTGGTTCTTCTTGATGTGGATATTGTGTCCTTGAAGATTGGCCAGCAGGACATGGATTTTACTGTGGCCAGGAATGATGATCCCTGGGGCAATGCAAGGTTCAAATCTTGAGCGTCTCCATGGCTGATGAACTTTGCCACATAGTCCTGTGGGGATGTCCAAAGTCAGTCATGTATTTAAAAACTGCTGTTGGCCAGATTCAAGTTTAAGGCTTGATTGAGAGTGGAGCAGAATTCCTTTGTGCTCCTTAATCTGGGTGGGCAACCATTTCCCTTTTTTCCCTGTACAGGTGTAGGGAACTGCCACCACACCATCCTTATATGTCAGATTAATGCTAGGTTTTACCTTAGCTGGTGGTTTAGTGTCCTGTGTGTAATACAGTGGAATGATCTGGCAAAGGATAGTCAGAGTGTTGTCTTTAATGTTTAATCTAACCCCATATTTACGTAAAAATGCAGTACCAATGAGCATGCTGTAATTTTCATTGGGTAGGACAATGGCAGGAGAGGACATTGCAATGGAGCCAAGGCGCATTGGCAGGGCGCTGTAAGCTCCTTCAGAGGTGGTGGTATGTTTGCCAGCAGTACCATATACCCTGGTGTGTGCAATGTCAGGAGAAATGCCTAGCTTTCTGACAAGGAAGGTAGACACAATATTAATAGGGGCACCACTATCTATTATGGTGCACACCTTGACTTTATTGACAGAGATATCTGCATAAGTACATTCAGAGTAGAGTTCAGAGTGTAAGTTTAATACATGTACACCCAAGGGTGCCAGAGTATCAAAGTACTGTTTGAGACTTTGGCTAAGCTTGGGAAAGTTGGTCTCAATGGTCTCAATTGGAAGAGAAAATTGTACTCCCTTCAAGGAAGGTAGGTCACTGGCTATGCTAGGATTGAAAGCAAGGAAAGTTTCCTGTACTTGAGCCATGTACGGTTTGGAAACTATCTCTACAGTGTTGGGCGCAACCTTCCTTGGGAGTCCCCTACTTTTGGCAGGAACAGCATAAAGGTTGTCTGACACAAGCATGTGTAGAGGATCCTCTTTAAATTCCTGTTTTGGGGCAAAGTGGGACGGCGGACTGGCCAAAGGCAGATCTAATATTGATACCTCTGACGTTGTTATCTCAGAGGGAGCTTTATTAGACTCAGCTGCCTCTGGTGGCTGGCAGTCTGGTTCTTTTGGAATAGGGGAGGTGGCAGGCTCAGTATATTCCTCTACTGGCCCGCCTTGGCTTTTCCCTGGTCTTCCTGTTTTTGGTTGACCACCACATTTACTGAGGATTTGCGCCCCTTCCCTTTGCAGGCGCTGGCCCAGTGTCCTTTCTTCCCACATTTGTGGCAGGGGCCTGGTAGGTACTTGGCCTTGTAGTTGCTCCCTAATTTATTGTTGGTTTCAGAGGCAGCATTGTCAGAATTGGGTTTTCAAGTCTTATCCTTAGTTGGGATGGACACACAATTATTATGTCCTTTATTTGGGGCTCCAAACTGGGTCCCTAGGTGACTCAAACAGCTGGTGATCTATTGGGTTGAGCTAGATTGATCCAAAACAGGGAAAATGACATTATCCAACTCCCTGTATGGCTGCAGTGCACGTCCTATGGTGATTCTGCAGTCCAACTCAGACAGGACACCAGTGCCTAAGAGAACCTGAGCTTCATAGTAGAAGCAGTTGACAAAGTCCTGAACAGACTTGTATTTCTTGAACAAGATGTTACTGAACTCTGCCTTTTGAGCCTGTAATCTGGTTTTACTACCAAATTCCTTGATAACAGTCTGGTGTGCATCTTAATAAGTACAATTTTCTAATAGTAGACAGGGCATTGTGATGTCTACGCAGGTGGGGTCAAGAGTGTTTATGAAGGTGGTTGCCTTTATATGATCATGTGCACCTCTAATGGACATTTTTAAGAGGCAGATGAAAGTTTGAATGTTTTCATTTCTATCAAACTTTGGCAGGTTCAGTGGCTTAAACTTATGGTCTTGGACAATTGGTTCTGTGGCTTCCTTCCTAGTGGCATGGGTATTACTAGCACACAGTACTGACAAGAGAGTGAGAGGAGGCAAGGCTGCTACTCCCCAAGGAACTCTATAAGTGCCACCTGAATCATTACTCATGTGGTAAGGAGAGAATTCAAAGAAATCAGGCAATAAAGAGTTTTTCTGATGCTCTGGACTTGATACTGATACAGGCAACGCTCTTCTGCCTGAAGATGTGCTACTTTCAGAGGAGGCTATATTTTCCAATCTAGCAGTCTGGCTAACACATTAGCTTCAAATTCCTTACGCAAGGTTTTGTTTCTATGTACATGCTCTAGTAGAGAACTGTAGTTGTTATCTGCTGTTAAACCTGTACTGGCTAAAAGATCCTGGCAGGTTAACAGCTCCTTAGTCTGGAACTCAGCAGCAGCAAGATCACAGCAGAGCCCTGTTATGTCTTCATACAGCTCAGATGCTAGGTTCTGTGCATCTTTTACTGCATCCCATAGCTTTTTCTGATCATCAGCATATTCAACGTGATTCAGGCATCACTGATGGTTCTCCTGTTCATCATGAATGGTATGCTGGCTACAGGTAGTGGTCTTCATCTTGTTGACCATTTCCGCAATTTTGTTGACGTAATTGACTACCTCAGAGTGACAGGCGTCCTGCTTGGTGCAGTTGTCTCTAATTGACTGTTGCAAGTCCTCTGGCTGGGTAACAAGATCTACATGATCTTGGCTGCTGGGCAACATCTGCACATGGCAGCTTAATAAACCACAATGGTTGGTTGCATCTGAAACCCATTGTGCACTTAGGCCTTAATTATCCAGGACACCACCCATAAGCTGGTCAACCTGGTTGTTGAATTGCTTAACTATCTTGTCTACCCTACCATGGGCAAAGGCGGTGGAGTCACATAGATCTGCCATAACAGTCTTCACAGTTGTGAAGCTGACATTCAGTTGACTGACCAAATTAAAGTTGGCCAACTGCAGCTTGGAGCAAAAGCGGTTGAGCTTGTTCATCTTGTTCAGTTCCAGCTCCTGCCTGGCAACTAGTCATTGAAGAAGTTTGATTGCTGGGTGCCACAAAATATGTAAAAACCTCTTAGACCCTGCTCTGATCCAGTTGGAGGAGCTGTCCCAGTTGGGTGCAAGTGACATCCTGGTATATGTGGAAATTGTTACTCAGGTTGTTGGTAGTACCATCAATCTGGAACAAATTAAACTTGGTGTAGCCCTGGGGATCATTGAGGTTATGTCTACCATGTTGCAAGCCTGGCAAGACAATACATACCTCCTCTATGGTCTTGTCAGGAACCCATCTGCTCAGAAAAATACCACCCAAAAGGTGTATGGCCACGGATGGATTCAACCCTGTGACTAGAGAATCAATCGGGAGGGAGACCATTCCCATATGAAATAATTCTCCAATCAGGCAGTATCAACCCAAAAGAGGATTGCATCTTCCCAAAAGGAAGTAAGCTCCAAGATAACTGAGCAGGAAAGCCAAAGCTAAAGGATGGAATAGGGAAGGAGCCGGCAGACTGGCCCCCATGACCTGCAGTTTCTCTGTAATGGGGGGGGTTCTGTGACAATGGAGTAGCAGTGTACCATACACCTGGTATCACTTGGTGCCACAACTTGTCAAGGTAATTAGAAGGAGATGAACCAGAATCAGCTCTGGTTCCAAGGGATACACTTGCAGTAAAGGACTGGACAAGAAGCAGCCAAACCAACCATTTATACTCAAATGGTCCCCATTGGGAAGACTTGGGTAGTATCATGGTGCTGGATTTCAAGACTGGTGAGCAAGCAAGAATGAATCAACTGGAGTACAGGAAATTGACTTTATTAACTGAAAAATTAATAATCTTGACAAGATGGAGCCTTATATAGGCTGTCAAGAGGTATACAATTTGCAGTTTCAAGGGGAGTTTGGGGATAATATTGGGGAAGGAACTTGGCAGGGGAAGCTTGGCTTTGGCTTGAAACTAAAATAAAAATATTTTAAATTAATCAATAACTCCTGCTGGGCCTTCTCAAACAGCTAGGTGTCATTTACCCCAACTGTTTAAGAAGCCAAAGCTTGGGGGAGCTTCTGATGGTTGGGAACACCACCAGAAGGAGAGGCTCTGTAGTCTGGATTATCCCAAACAACTACGGAGCCCTGTTGACACTTGACTGAATTGGAAGTTGAATTAAAAGCAAAATTGAAAACTCCTGAGCTGGTTGTAAATTCTGATTGGCTGGAGGAAGGCATATCAAAAGATGACAAAGGTAAATTTGACTTTGAATTAATAACATTGTTTAAGCAATTAACCAGAGAGCAATAAGACCCGGGTTTGATCCCTATATTGGCCCAGAAAGTGGCCTCTGGACTTGAATTCTAGCTTTTTAAAGATAATATTGATCTGATACTACATACTAATAACCCATTTCTAGGTCCTGGAGAAAGGTCCAAATTAGAAGAAGAGTTTCCAGGCCCTGGAACTAAAACTTTTTCTTGTTGTTGTCAGGAAAACAGAAAAGGCTTTCCTGACAGGTGAATTGTTGTTGGCCCATGGCAATGGAAGTCCCTGTAATGTCTAGCTGGATCATATCCAGTGGAAGTGTGGGTGCTTTGTATGGAGTCAGCTCTAAACAGAAGGATTGATCCCGCTCTGTGTTGCTGGTATCTATTTATCCCCCTGTACTTATCAACAAAGCCAGGGGTCAACAAGGACAAGGCAGCGCCTTGACTTGACACCAATGGAAGCTTGTTTTTGTAGTGAGCACCACTGTCAAGATTTTTGGTTCTTGAAGAAGAAGAGTTGTCATTTTTATTAGGGTTGCTATACATGTTGAGATTGGGATATCTGTATGGAGACATATGTGCTTCCAATTGGTGTGTGATTGCAGCAACTGTCAGAGTTCTGTTGCTGCTTAAGCCAAGTAAAGGGAGAGTCCTGTGGTCTTTGCAATGCAACACCGGCTGTGGTGATTTGGCAGAATTCTGGAAGTATCAATAATATGCTATTATTGTACTTGACACTACTAATATCTGGTTTAGTAGTAATGTTGATAGTTATTAATTTTCTCCTTCCAAGTGATCTGGGAAGGACTTTTTATAGTGTAAAGGTAGTGGCCAGACTAGCATCTATCTGCAGATAACTCTTACTAGCTAGCCTATCATCCCCAAGCTACTAGTTTCACCCCCAGAGTTGGATTCCAAATCTGAATAAGGGTTTGGAATGAGGTAATATCTTAGGCTGCTAATTTATCCTCTTCAGCCTGGATATCCCTTGACTTAGTTGAGACCAACTAAGTTGACATCCATAGGGCTGGGTCCCGTCTTGTGCTTGGTATAATGCACAAAACTTGCACAGGCGGTTTTCTGTCTCATTTCTTGGTGAAACAGGATGTTTGTAATTTCCTGTCTTTATTCCATGGGGTGGGTTTGCGTCTATTTTGGGATCCAGAATGCCTAACATCTAATTATAGAAGCTTCTGGATTGACCCATGACCCGAGACCGGGATTTCTTAGGTGTCTTCTAGATTAGAAACTATAAAAGTCTTGATATAGTTTCTCCATATTCTGGAATAGAGGTCTTGCACCTGTCTGTGGCCTGTCTATTGTTAGCCCATAGCTTTAGTGATGGGAATATGGATCAGTAAACCCTGATAGATCAGGATTTCCTGACACTAATCATATCCTCACATATGACTGTATCCAAGCAAATGCCCTGTGTCTCACATAACTAAAAAATTGTGTTACTGTTTTGTAAAAAGTGTAACATATTTACTTTTTACTTTATTTTTAGTATATAGATGTTAATATAGGGTCTAAATTTAATACATAAATATCACAGTTTTGGGGTGTATTGACTTTGGAGCTTCTCACACCATAGTTAGTACTAGCTTATCTCACATTTTTATTGTATATTTGGAATTCTTGGATAATTTTTGGGTCTATCCAGATATTTTTTATTGGTTTTTAATTTTTTTGTGCTAAAATTAATATTTCAAGTTATCTAGTGTGGTTTAGCTAGAAACTTGAAATATGGTTTCTAGATGTCGGTTTCTAGATAGCGTCTTTCTAGATAGTATATCCCACCAAATTTCCCGGGCTGCAAGACAAGCAACCTCCAGAATTAATTCATACATCATGGAACATCTTCAATGTTGACAATCCTCAGAAATATTTTTCTTATTTTCAATATTAAAGGATATTTTTCCAGATTGAATAATTGACACTGCTAATAAAAGCAATTTTTGTTTTTATTTTGAGATTTTAATTGAGATTATAAAATATAAATCAAAAACAATTTTTGAAATTGTTGACATGGAGGATGTTCCTTGAGGTATGAGTTAGTTCTGGAAGTTGCTGTAAAGTGGGCCTGCGTTTTTTGTTGTCCTTGTCAAAACCGCAGGCTCAACCCGCCAGCAAGGTTCCAAACAAGCAGTTTGTGACCCACAATCCAATTACCCGGTCACTTGAAGCCAGACTATAAGTCAACTTGAATTACCAAATCCAACAACATGAACAGATGATGATCCCCTACGGTGGATACCTTGTTTTGGTGCTTGACTCATTACCAGGATTAAGCCCCCCCTTCTTCCATCCGACCGTGTGATCAACAATCATGTTCCTGCTATCCCTTGATCCACCATGGCTATATAATCACTATCTCACAATAAAGATTATTATCTATCTCCTAAATATTTTTCCTCTTGTAACTCTGCTAAAAAAGCACAGTTACAACATTGGTAGCACAGGTAGGTTCTCTATCCTATCTTATTGTGAAAAATTTGCCTGTTGTTTGCACACGTCGCGGCCAACAAATCCTCAACAGAAGAATGGCTGGCCTTCTGCCTGACTGGACCCTGTACACTCCTGGTTCCAAGATACCCAATGGTTTTGTCCTGTAGCAGAATACGGTGATCCCACTCCCTGTCTTCAACGTCATGTCTGCACAAGGGTTCTTCCAGGCTCCCTCCTCCATGCTGCAACCAACCAACAAAAGCGCCATGACAGCCTACATATCTCAAAAACTACAAAGTACTGCCTTGGAACCTTTCACCGGGGCCAACAACAACAACACTGTTGCATGGATCCAGTCTGCCCAGAGCAAGCTGGCCCAGATGAAATGCCCACAACAATTTTGGATTTCAGAAATTTCAATCTGCCTGACCCATGACACTGGCACCTGGTGTGACAAGTGACACAAGGAACACACCAACAAGAACTGGGATACCTTTAAGCAAGACTTCCTGGCAAGATTTGTGCTTAAGGATACAGCACTCATGATGATACGTCAAGTAAAGAACCTTACCCAGACAGGCACCGTGAAGGAGCTCATCCACACCTACAAAAACTCTGACTTTGAGCACCATCTGACATGGCTTTTGACACCCCAGCCACACACCTCATGTACTACAACGCCCTCAAGTTGCATGTAATAAGGCATGTGACCCTCAACCAGGTGATCAACCTACAAAGCCTGTATCACAAAATGGAGAAAGCAGAACAAACATCCAACGCACTTCATAAGGCACAAACTGGGAAGCAAGAAAGACCCAAGGATTCCCATCCAGGCGGGTGCTCCACTTGACCACCCCCTGGAGGCAACAGGAATAACACCAACCACAAACCCACAGGTTCAAATGGAAATGAAAGTGGGAACAATGGCCAGTCAAATTGTACCCATTTCTATGTCACCTCCATGCAAGGCAATCAAGACAAGGGAAAAGCCTGGGGAGAGCACTAAGTGAGCCAAGCTCTCCGACGCAACTCCTGACTTGCCCAATGATGAGTACCAACCCAAGGACAGGGACTAATACCCAATGATCCAAGTGCCCTCAGAGGACCTGGTACTGTACACCATTACCAGACATCCCAATAAACTGATGTCTTATCCTTTCTGTTTTTGCAGTTACACAGGCTCAGCACTCCTGAATTTGGGTGCAGATTGGACCCTAGTCAACAGTAGCTTTGTGGACAAGTTCAAGCTGGCCACTAATCCTTTGAGGATTAAAAACGTGGTCCTGGCTGACAAATACCATATTGCTGTGACAAGGGAAAATGACCCCTTCTCTGTCATGCTTGAGAACTTACATTCCACCATCCAAGATCCCATCATCAACTTCCCAAGGTTTTATATTGTACTGGGCTAGACTGGTTACAAAATAACAATTCTCACGTAGACTGGGCAACCTCAGTGTTGACCATCAAGCGTGAAGGTGTCAACCACCAGATCTACCCTGACTCTGTGGACCAACTCCTACACAACCATATCTTTGTACACATCATGGGGACCCTGGACAAAAAGGAAATCCTGAAGTCAATTGACTAGGACTCCTGCCAGTACAAGATCATACACTTCAAATATCACCAGGATACCTCCATACCTCAGGACTGCAAAATTGTGGCCTGCCATCCAGAAATCTTCAAGGAAGCACTGCCCGGGCTGCCCCCTGAGAAACACATCCAACACTCCATCCAGCTCAAAGGGGCTATACCCAAGGCGCTCCCTATCTACAGACTGACCCCAAACAAAGACAACACCCTATGTGCCAACCTCAAGGAGGCGTTAGAGAAAGGACTTATCCGCCCCTCACAGTCTCCTTTTGGGGCTGCCGTATTCTTTGTGGCCAAGAAGGATGGTACCTTACGTCTTGTCACAGACTACCAAGCCCTAAACAAAGTTACCATCAAGAATTGTTATCCACTACCACTGATTGACAATCTCTTTGAAGCCTTAGGAGGAGTCACAGTCTTCTCCAAGATCAATCTGACTTCAGGCTACAACCAGATTTGCATCAAGGAGGAAGACATCCCCAAAACAGCCTTCTGCACTTGATACGGCTCATACAAATGCATGGTGCTCAACTTTGGCATGACAAACACCCCGTCTACCTTTGTGACCTTCATAAACAAAGTATTTGCGCCACACATAGGCAAGCATCTCTAGTCTACCTGGACGACATCATTTTCTACAGTCCCTTGGTGAAACATCATCACAAAGACCTTGAGGTAGTTTTTGCTACCTTGGCACAACACAAACTGTTGGCCAAACCCTCCAAGTGCCAGTTCTTCCGCAAGCAACTACCCTTCCTGGGACACATTGTCTCAAAGGACGGCATCAAACCTGACAGTCAAATGATACAGGCCATCTGCAAAATGCCACCACCCAAAGACAAGTTGGAACTCCGCACGTTCCTAGGAATGATGGCATACATACACTGTTTCATACCTGACTACGGCAACTTGACTGCACCCCTATCTACCATAACTGGTGCCAAACCCAAGTTTGTATGGACCCCCAATGTGACCTCTGCTTTAGATGCCTCAAGGAGAAGCTCACAGCAGCACCTATCCTGCAATACCCCCAAACACAATGGGGAGTACCAAATGGAAACCAACACCTCAGACGCATCCATTGGGGGAGTACTACAAATCAAAAACAATGATGGTGACTTCCTGCCTGTAGCCTACAAATCAAAAAAACTGAAAGACAGCAAGTGTTGATACACTATCTATGATAAAGAGTTGTTGGCCATTATACACTGCCTAGTCAAATAGCGTTATTATCTAGAGCGGCAGGAAGAATTCACAGCGTTGACCAACCACAAGTTGCACATATATTTCAAAACTCAAGCAAATCTGTCTTGCCGCCAAGCCTGTAAGATGGAGCTCTTGGAGAGATTCAACATGCTCATACAGTACAAACCTGGGGCCAAGCTTGCAATGGCAGATGCCCTCTCCTGCCTGTATGTCTGTGCCTTGAGGGGGGAAATGGGCTCAAGCCAGACTGGCCTCTCTTAGTACTACAAACAAAAGACAAGGGTTTCCCCCTGGCACAACCAATATAACAAAGGAAACAGTTATAAAAAACAAACACATATTTGCTGACGTATACAGGACCCTAAAAAGAAAAATTTCTGACAGCACTACCATTCCCTATATCTCCATGCACCAGCAGGTAGACATCATCCTATGCTATCATAAAGACCTTGGACATACCAAGAGCCAAAACCTATATGAGTTCCTTAAGCACAGGGCCTGGTGGCCAACCTTATATTGCAATAGTCCAGAATTCCTAGACAAATGTGAGGTATGCAAAAAGTTTGTCAAAAGCAAAACTCCTCCAAAATCAGTACTTCCCATCCACACACAACTAACCTTCAAAGTATGGGCTCTTGACATCATTGGCCCCATGCCAGGGAAACACAATGATAATAATACATCATCCCTGCCATTGACTTTGCTTCAAGATGGCCAGTAGCTCAAGCAGTAAGGGCGCACACTGGTAACAACAACAACAATTTATTGGCAAGGAGATAATCAGCAAGTTCTGAAATCCAGGGCTCCTGATAACCAATGGAGGGAAATAATTGACCTCCAAAACCACCAACATATACCTTGCAAAAAATGGGGTCAAAAACACTGTAACAACGCCATACCACCCACAGGCCAATGGATGTGTAAAGCAGCTTAGTAGCAGCCTTGTGCAAGCCTTAGCCAAGCTCACCGCCAGGAGACCTGAAGACTGGTATAAGCAGCTACCAACTGCATTGCTTGTGTGCCAAACCCAAGTGAACAGATCCACCAGAAAAAGCCCTTTTGGGTTGGTATACAGCATACAGCCAAATATCATTCAAGCATTGACAGGACCCAAACTGGAAATTACAAGTAAAGTCCCCCCCCCTTGTTCAGACCCTCAAGTCATAGAGGCCAACAGCAAACAAACAGAAAATGAAAATGAATGTCTGCAAAAAACCTTTGTCCCCATCTGAGATAGACATGAAGTTGGGGACAAAGTTTGGTTCATGAACATTGATAAAAGCAAACTACAACCTAAGAAAGTAGGGCCAGTGATCATTCTAAAGGTAAACAACAATGACACTTACCTTGTGCAAGGACTTGGGAAACACAAGCAAGACAAGACCCTACACCATGATTTCCTGAGACCCTGCAAAGCAAGACAAAAACAACAAGAAACTGCCCTGCCTACCACAGAACAACAATTAGTCCAGTACGGTGCCCAGGCTCCTGACAACCTCCCTGACAACCTGCCCCCAGAGGAGGCCAACCTTCAGTTGGTGGGGTATAAACCTACAGGCTTGACTCACCAGCAAGGCTCCAAACAAGTGGGTTTGTGACCTGCAATCTGATTATCTGGTCACTCAAAGCCAGACTAGGAAGTCAACTCTAATTACCAAATCCAACAACATGAACAGATGATGATCCCCTACAGTGGATATCTTGTTTTGGTGCTTGACTCATTACCAGGATCAAGCCACTCCCTTCTTCCATCTAACTGTGTGATCAACAATCATGTTCCTGCTATCCATTGATTCACAATGACTATATAATCATTATCTTACAATAAAGATTATTATATATCTTCTAAATATTTTTCCCCTTGTAACTCTTCTAAAACAGCACAGTTACAACATCCTTCCAATTGCTTTAGAGCAGGATGGCACCAGGAGAGAAAATAATACAACTGGATTAATGTCTCATCTGTAGTGGGAGGGGACTCCAAAGAAAGAGGGGAAGTTTTTCTATAAGAAGGCAGCACAAAATGCTCATCCACAGTGTGGGCAAGGGCCTCCAGGTTTTTTAGGGGTTGTGCCTGGATGTGGCCTGCCTTTTTTGTGGCTCTAAGTAGTAATTGCTTGTCCAGGGCTAGCAGGACCCCTTGGAACTTTACAGTGTTGTAACTGTGCTGTTTTAGCAAAGTTACAAGGGGAAAATAATTAGAAACTATATAATATTATTTATTGAGATGTTGATTTTATATAGTTATTAAGAAACAGGATAATAGGAACATGATTGTGAAGATTACTTGGTTGAATAGTTAGGGGGTGGCTTGATCCTTGTATTGAGTCAAGTGCTTAATCAAACCATCCACCTTACAGGGATTGTCATTTGGTCATGTTAATGGATTTTGAAATTCAAGTCAACTTCTGCATTTGGCTTTGGGTCACTGGATAGTTGGATTGCGGGTTACAAACCTGCTTAGTTGGAGCCTTGCCAGGGGGTCAACCCCGTTGTTTTGACCCCTCAGATGAGGGTTTGCTTTCTCTGTTGGAAGGTCTGCTGGGAGGTTGTCAGGAGCCCGGGCGCCATACTGGACTAGCTGCTGTTCAGTTGCTGAGAGGGTGGTCTCTTGTTGCTTCTCTTGAGCTCTGAAGGGACAGAGTCTATTGTGATGTAGGACCTTATCCTGCTTTCTCTTGCCTGACCTTGCACTAGTTAAGTGTTGCCAACATTTATCTCTAAGGCAATAGTGGGGCCTACATTATTGGGCTATAACTTGCTTTTGTTGGTGTTCATTTTCCATACTTTGTTGCCAACTTCATGTCTATCTTGGATGGGGAAAACATGTTTTTTAATTGTTTTTCCTATCTCTCCTTTTGATTAACATTGGTTTGGATCACTTGGGTATCAGAAAGAGGTGTTACCTTCTTTAGTATTTCTAACTTGGGTCCCAAGAGGGCTTAAATGATGTTGGGTTGTGAACCATATACTAGTTCAAATGGGCCTTTCATGGTGGATTTGTTCACCTGGGAGCAACACACCAGAAGTGCATTTGATAGTGATTGTGCCAGTCCTCAGGTGTGCCAGAAGTCAGTTTGGCAAGTGCCTGCACTAGGATACCATTTAGGTGCACCACTCTGCTGTTGGCTTGAGGATGATATGGAGTGATTACTGTGTGTTTGACACCTTTTTGGCAAGATTTATGTTGGTATTGTTGGAGGTCAACTCTTTGCCTCTATCTTTAATCAATAGTTATGTCTTTCCAAATTTACTTATAGTCTCTTTGCCAATAAATCTCTGTGTGTTGTTACCAGTGTGGGCTTTGACAGCCTGCGCCATTGGCCAATGTTTAGCAAATTCAATGGCTGTAATGATATATTTTTTATAATTATGTTTTCCTGGAATGGGCCCCACAATGTCTGGGGCCCACACCTTGAAGGGAAGTTGGGTGCAAAAGTTTAGTACAGATTTGGGCGGTGTGTCACTTTTGGCAAACTTTTCACATACCTCACATTGATCAAGTACTTCCTGAACATTGTGGTACAGTGTGGGCCACCAAGCCTTATGTTTCAGGAACTCATATAGATTTTGTCTCTTGTTGTGGTCTAGGTCTTGATGTTACCAGAGAATAGTATCAACCCTTTGATGAGTATTAATGTATAGAATGGTTGTTCTGTTGACCATTTTTTGGTGAAGGGTTCCATAGATGTCCACAAATAGGCACTTATTTTTCACTATAGTGTCTCAGGTGATATATTGTTTGTGCCTGGGAGAAAACCCTTGTTTTTGGTGCAAAGGACTAGGAGTGGCTAGTCTGAGTTCAAGCTGTTCTGGCCTCTGGAGGCTCTTTTGTACAAGTGGGACAGGGCATTGGCTGTAACTAGTTCTGGCCCAGGCTTTTATTGAATATTCATGTTAAACCTTTCCAAGAACACCATCCAGCAGGCCTGCTGCTGGGAGAGGTTAGATTGTGTCTTGAAAAATATGATGGATTTGTGGTCTGTCAAGGCAGTGGAGTCTTCCTGTCTCTCCAGGTAGTAACATCATTTCATTAGGAAGTGTATGATGGTCAATAACTCCTTGTTATGTATGGTATAGTGGCACTCCCTGTTAATCAATTGTCATGATTTTTAGGCCACTGGCAAGAAATTTCCAGAGTCTGTATTGATGCAGAGTACACTTCCAATGAATGCATTGGAGGCGTCTGTCTCCATTTTATAATTCCCATTTCTCTTGGGATATTGGGGAATGGGGGTATATACCAGCTTTTCCTTTAGATATTGGAAACAAAAATCTTGTTGTGGTGTTCATATAAACTTAGATTTGGCACATGTGATTGCCAACAAAGGATCTGTGAGGATGCTGCAGTCTGAGATGAATTGATGTACATAGGATATCATGTCCAAGAAGGTTCTGAGTTCTCCCTTGTCTTTGGAGGGTGGCATTTTGCATATGACTTGTATCTTTTTCTTACAGGGTTTAATACCGTTCTTGGATACAACATGCCTCAGAAAGGGAGTTTTTCTTGATAGAACTGGCACTTTTAGGGCTTGGTGAGCAGTTTGTGTTGTGCCAAGGTTGCAAACACTGCTTCCAGATCCTTGTGATTCTGTTCTAAGGTTGGGCTGTACACAATAATGTTGTCCAAGTATACTAGTGCATGTTTGTCAATGTGCAGCACAAAGACTTTGTTCATGAATGTAACAGTTTGATGGTGCATTTTTTATCCCAAAGTTGAGCACAACACACTTATATGAAACATACTTAGTACAGAAGGCTGTTTTAGGTATTTCTTCCTCTTTGATGCAAATCTGATTGTAACCTGCAATGAGGTCAATCTTGGAGAAGACAGTTGCTCTATCCAAGGCATCAAAGAGGTTGTCAATGAGTGGAAGTGGGTAAAAATTTCCAATGGTAGCCTTGTTTAGTGCTTGATAGTCAGTGAAAAGTCTAAGGGTTCCATCATTTTTGACACAAAGAACACAACAGCATTAAAGGGAAATTGTGAGGGGCTGAGGAGCCCTTTTTCTAATGCTTTCTTGAGGTATGTGTGCAGTGTGTTGTCTTTGTTTGGGGTAAGGCAATATATGAGCTGAGCCTACAGTACTGCTTCCTTGAGCTTGATAGCATGCTGTATGTGTTTCTCTGGTGATAATCCTGGTAGAGACTCTTTGAATATTTCTGGATTGTGGGCTACAATTTCCTGATTCTGAGGCGTGGTGGTGTCCTGGTGATACTTGAAGTGTATAATCTTGTACTGGAAGGAGCCCCAGTCAATTGCTAAAAGTTCTCCTTTTCTTTAATGGTCTCCATAATACAGACAAAGATGTGGTATTTTAGGAGTTGATCCACAGAGTCAGGGTAGATCTGGTGGTTAGCCCCTTCACGCTTGATGGTCAATACAGAGGTGACCCAAACCATGTGGGGGTTATTATTTTGTAGCCAGTCCAAGTACAATGTCAAATTTTGGGAAGTTAATGACGGGTCCTTGTATGGTGGAGTGCAGGTTCTCTAGTGTAATAGAAAAGGGGGAAGTCTCTTGTGCCACATCAATGTGATGTTCATCAGCTAAAACCATGTTCTCAATCCTCAAAGAATTAGTGGCTAACTTTAACTTGTCCACAAAGTTGCTGTTGACAAGTGTGCAATCTGCGCCTGAGTCCAGGAGTGCTGAGCTGGTGTAACTTTAAAAGCAGAAAGGGTAGGACATCAGTTTATTGGTATTTCTGGCAATAGTGTAGAGCACTGGGTCCTCTGAGGGGACCTGGATCACTGGGTATTGGTCCACGTCTTTAGGATGGTACTCATTGTTGGGCAAGGCAGGAGTGTGGCAGGGGGAGCTTGGCTTGCTTAGTGCTCTTACTGGGCTTTTCCCTTATCCTGGTTGTCCTAGGTATTAGTGACTTTAAAGTGAGTGTGATTTGATTGCACATTGTTTCTGTTACTGTGGTCATTTGAACCTGAGGATTTATTGCCTGTACTGTTGTTGTTGCTAGGCGGGGGGCAACTGGAGCGTCCTGGCAGATGAGAGTCCTTAGGTCTTTCTCTCTTCCCAGTCTGGGCCTTATGAAGGGTGTTGGACGTTTGATCTGCTTTCTCTGCCTTGTGGTAAAGGCTCTGCAGGTTGGTCACTTGGTCCAGGTTGATTTGTCTCATTACATGCAACTTGATTGCATTGTAGTACATGAGATATGTAGCTGGGTTATCAAATATCATGTCTGAGGGTGCTTGTAGGCAAAGCTTCTCATAGGATCTTGTAAGTTTTTAACTGTGTCAGCCTGTGTCAGATTCTTTACTTGGCGTATGATCATGAGGGATGTTTCCTTCATTACACATCTTGCCAAGAAGTCCCATTTGAAGGTATCCCAGCCCTTCTTGGTGTGATCCTCATGCCACTTGTTGCACCGGGTTTCTGATTTGTGGTTCAGGCAAATGAATATCTCTACAGTACAAAAACAAGTGGTACACTCTATTTGTGTCAACTTGCTTTGGGAAGATTGGATCAATGCTGTGTTGTTGCCATTGTTTTCTCCTGTAAATGATTCCAAGGTGGTGCTGTGCAAACATTGGGCTACGTGGGCGGGCATGATGTTTTTGTTGGTGACCTGAGGTATAGAAGAGGAATTCTTTAAGGATCCTTGAGCTGATAAGGTGTTGAAGGTGAGGACCAACATCACCATGTTTTGGTACAGTACATATCCTTCTGGTATGTTGGTCCCTGGTGTGTAGGGCGTCCAGTCCACAGGGAGCCCAGACATGATTCTTTTGTATATTTGTTGACTGCAGCAAGTACAGGCAACAGGCAGAATGTTGAAAGGAAAGGTAGGATGGGGAACCTACCTGTGCTACCAATGTTGTAACTGTGCTGTTTTAGCAGAGTTAAAAGGGGGGAAATATTGGAAACTATGTAATATTCTTTATTGATATATCAGTGTTATATAGTTATTGTAAATCAGGATAATAGGAACATGATTGTGAAGATCACTCAGTTGGATGATTAGAAGGTGGCTTGATCCTTGTATTGAGTCAAGCTCTGAATCAAGATATTCACTGTACAGGGATTGTCATTTGGTCATGTTGCTGGATTTGAGAATTTGAGTCAACTTCTACATTTGGCTTTGAGTCACTGGAAAGTCAGGTTGCAGGTCACAGAACTGTTTGGGTGGAACTTTTCTGGGGGTCAACCCAGCTGTTTTGACACCAGCATGAACTTAAGAAGAACACAATGTACAATATGGTTCTTAGGGGCTAAAAGAGAGATGGGATGCTGGAATACCTGAAGAGGGTCTCAGATGCCAGGAACTTTGGATTTAAATGATTGCTAATACTTCATGTACTAATTTATTTTTGTCTCCTTTTTTATTTTTTTATTAATTTATTGATAAATTTTATATCTTGGTATTTCAAATTTATTTTTATTAAAAAATAATAGTTTAAGTTGACTTTATTTGATGTAAAGATTTAAGCTTTTTCTAATGTGTACTTTATGTGTTTATTAACTGTCAAAGTTAGCAATCAATCAGATTTGATTTTTTGACAGAAAATTGGTTTGTTTGTATTTGTATTTAATTAGAGTGACAGAAAACTAGTATGTTTAATGTTGATTGACAGAAAATTGGTCTAAGAAACAAAAATTGATGGAACATCTTTGTGGTGTTCCAGCTCCTTGGACACCATGACATGTCCTGGGTCAAAGCCAGGTGCTAGCTGTATGAGGTTGTCTTTCTCCAGATGGGGCAACTTATTGGATGGTGGCTTATATTTGGACTGCATGGCCACAAATTCTTCTAGTACCTTTCCTATTACAAGGCAGGCATCCCTTTGGTAAACCTTTACGTCAGCTAGAGTAAGTCCATCTTTGGGCTGGTACCAGTCTTTGAACAGTCTCTTGAACTCTCCACCTATGAACTCATTGCTTCTGGTGGTCATCTCCAAGTGATTGGTCAATATATCCTACTTCTCATTGGAAGTCTTGCTTGTGGCAACCCTTCAACAGTTCTGGTGATAAAAATATTCTTCATCTGAGCTAGGGTAGAAAATGCTATGTGTTTTTTTTTCCATTGTAAACTATGATCAACTAGGGATAATATATAGGGGTTGAGAGTGACGTTTATTGTACTCATAAGGAAGATTTCCTTATAAGACTTCTGTGATATGGCCTGTTTTTGGGAGGATACAATTTTGATAGCCAAGTCTTAGAGTTCTTGCTTTACTTCTTGAACTCCTTTCACTTGGTCTTGGGCTCCTTGTCCTTTGTATTGGGTGCCTTCCTCTATTTTTAGGGCTTCTTGCCCTTGGTCCTGCAGTCCTGCTCTACGTCTTGGAGTCCTTTCTCTGTCATTTGCGTCCCAATTCATGGCTTGTGAGTCCTATGCTACTCTGCTCTTGGACTTGTACTCTTTCACTGTGGTCCTGGGCTCCTGCTCTTATGTCTTGGGCTCCTTGTACTGGCTTATGACTTTGGAAATCCACTATCTCTCCCTTGTTTCAGGATGTTTCCCCTTAAATTGCTTCTTGTTTTGGTCTTTCTCTTTCTGACTTTTTGTTTTTCCAAGCTTAAACTATCCAGTTCTTCTTGATCTATAATATATTAAACTTATTCAATTATTTCAGCCAATTAAAACATACTTTTTCCTGTCAACCCCCTTATTTTTAGGCTTTTCCCTTCAGTTTAACCAATGAAAAACATTGATCAAACAGGCTTAAGCCTGTAGCCAATCATTCATACAGATTAGTCTGTTTTTCCAAAACTTTTCTTCAGATAACCTACTCCTGACCCTAGTTTAAACCTGTTGTCCTCTTTCTCTGGAAAAACAATGGCTCTGCATTTTGAATAGTTTCTTCTTAATTCCCATCACGTTTTGGTGGGTCTATTTGAACATTTCTTCCTATGTTTTACTTAATGGATTTTTGTACCTTAATTTCTTTGACATTTTGCTGTGTTTTTGGCGTTTTTTCCCCTGGAAAAACTCAAACCCATCTGTTGCTTGCTTTACACTCCTCTTTATGCCCTGAAAAAATTACAGCCTTTATCCTCAGAATTTTTCTGTAATGTTTTCATATTGTTGAGTATATACTTCAGAGAAGTATAATAAACAAGATAACAGGTAAAATTAAGAAAATAATGATACTTTATTAGATATGAGTTTAGAGTATTATGTAGTATCATGAGAAGCCGCATGTTGTCCATGTACGTCATAGCAGTCATGGGGCTTGTCCAAGTAGTGTTCTGCTTAGGACTCTAAATGTTTGATCCCCATAATTTTATGGGCAAATGGTAAGAGTGCCACCAACTAATGATTGATTGGGGAATCATTTAGAGAGTCATTTGGGGAATTACTTTCCTGAGAGGGAGTAATCAAAGATGTTGCAACAATATTGTCCTAACTGTGCTGTTTTAGCAGAGTTACAAGGGCAGAAATATTTGAAAACTAGATAATATTCTTTATTGAGAGATAGTAATTATATAGTCATTGTGAATCAATGGATAACAGGAATATGGTTGTGTTGATCACACAGTTGGATGGTGAAGGGGGTAGATTGATCCTGGTAATGATTCAAGCGCCAAAATGAGGTGTCCACTGTAGAGGAGCATTGTTTGTTTATGTTGATGGATTTGGTAATTCAAGTTGACTTCCTAGCTTGGCTACAGGTCACCGGGAAATTGGATCACATGTCACAAATCTGCTTGGTTGGAACCTTGCTGGCGGGTCAAGCCTGCTGTTTCAACAATATGCTTCTGATTCTTCTCCTTGAATCAATATATATTTCTTTTTTAACTATTCCCCCTTTTTATTTATTTATTTATTTATTTTCTTTTTATGTCTTTTTTAATTCTCTTAATTATTTTATTTATTTTTCTTTGTTTTATCTCTTTAAATCTTTACTCTTAACACTTATTATTTTTTTCCAGCCTCTTCTTATAGCCTTTACCCAGTCCTTCTTCTCCTTCTTTCTGCTGCTCTCCACAATTGTCTTTCCCCTTTTCTGCTAGTCTCTATCAGTCAACACCCCGGACTCAGGCAATAAGTCTCCACAAGTGAATCAACTTAGACTTGACCCCCATCAGTGACCTACACTTTAGGCCATCAGCAACAGACACCCCTCTTGTCCTGCCACTGTTTTTACTCACTCAAGTGGTTAGTTTGAGCTTTCAGTCTCAAAGTAACCAACTTTACTTCCCAGAAACCTCCAGATCATCAAGTTATGAAGCTGTTTCTCCAGAAAGACACCTCAATAATGGTTCTGGGCATATCCAATCTTGCCTAGTAGCTTCAAGACTTCCTCAAAGTTACTTGAAAATCATGGGGGAAAACTTTACCCCTCCATCCTAGGTAAAGTTATTCAACTGCCCATCCCCAGCAGTTGGTCCTAGGATCTCAGAACTCCTCTAGTGCATCCTTATCCAGCCAGCCAAGACCTTCCTACCATCTACTACAGAAACTTAAGGCCACTTTGCTTCCCCTTTCTGACTTGGTTATCTTACCTTTCTTGGCCACCACCTATATACATCAACACAATAACCAACATTTACCTGTTTCTAGGCATTCAATCTTTATTATGGCCAAATCAGCCCTTGCCTGCACAAATGCTTCCATTTGGATTAACACAATCTTTCTGCCCTGATTATTTCATCCACTTGGAATATGCAGCACAGCTTGAAACTTGCAAAGGGTCTGTCAAGCCTCCAGAATAATGTAATAGACTTGACCATTTTTCTCCTTGGTTGATTGGTTAGACAGCCAATTGTCATTTAGCTGACTTGCTTGTAGAAGCATCAACTTATCCTGCTCCTGGGATTTGGCTAGTTGGTACGTTGAGGATTACTCCAAAGATTGATCCTGATCCAAGAATGGTCTGCTCATTGGATTGAACCTGAGCAAACAAGCTTGATGTCCCAGGCCACAATCACAGAACATTGTACAGCCAATAAGACAGAATGCCCAGGAATATTAATGCAAGATGGTTAACGCCAAACATTTGCACTTGTAGATACCTTGAATTCTATGACCAATATAGAAGGTTGTTCAGAAGAATAATGCATGATGTAAAAACTCAGTAGAGAGGGTAAGTAAACTTGCACATGCATAAATTGTAGATGAGATGCTGCCAATACACTGATGAGATAAGCTGAGGCCCAGTAATCTATTGAAGTCCCATGCCAGACTGACATGGCTTCCTAGCTCTGGGGGCTGAAACTAGCAGTCTGGGGAACATATAGACTGACTAGTAAGAGTTAGATGCATCAGATTACAATCTGGCAAGAGGGCCTATCCACCCTATATAAAATGATCTCCTGATTAGAGATCAAGCAGAATATTCACCCTTGAAGATAGAGATTAAAGAATCTCTATTGTTGTATCACTACTAGCCAACACCTAGCAGTCAGAAGTATCCAACTAGAATGTGCCGTTATTTACTTGCAAACCTGTATGTTTTCTCCTACGGACTTGGAAAACTGCCAGGCTGTAGCCTCACCTAAGACCCAATTGGTATCTACAGACTGTTGCTGTACAGTCTCTTATCAACACTCATATTACAATGTCCTTTAATAAACACAATTCCTCAAGACCCCAAAATCTTGACAGGGTCTATGAGATCCCTTCATTTGAAACATTTAAACAAAATACAAAGAGATTGATCCAATTAAAAAAGTCAAACCGCAGATGTGATTTAAAATCTGGTTTTTGGATCCAACAACCATGCCTCTTTGCCATTAGGTCTTGGATCTACAGTGCAGGTGTTAGAGTGAAATT